>CM074727.1:114731169-114894480 GCA_037306005.1 Rhinophrynus dorsalis | reverse complement strand
TAATATTTAATAAAATTGTAAAAGTCTGCCTGGCAATTTTTCCTAATACGGAGTGGCAAAAAAAAACAAAAAACACACCTTCAAATATTAATGGTACCCTAATAATAGAATCATGTGCAGAATATAACACATTGAATCCATTCTGTGGGGACTGGTAATTGGTACTGGATCTCATCCTCACAAAGGCAGACATGATTCTTAAAGAGATAGTAATGTTTAGCTATTAAGGCAAGGTCGATTCTTCAATATATTTTTTTTTATAATGAAGTGTACCTTTCTAACGGTCCATAACGTTGTAGCCTTTGTTTTATTTTATTGTAAAGTGTCACCCTCCCACCCCTTTTCCATACATCACGCTGCCTCCCCTCGCAGCAGCAAACCGGTTCTGATAAATCATGACAAGGGACAGTCTTCTGTCATCATAAGAAAAACCTGCCCTCCTTATACTGATAGACAGAAGATTGTCCCTCGTTGTGATCTGTCCAGTCAAGCGACCGGATTTCAGATCTGAGGGGAGGCAGCATGACTTGTGGGAAAGTTCTTCATAGACTCGCCGCCAGACATCTTACCATAGAGACATCTGTGCATCGGCACTGTCCGTCCCTGCCTGTACCTTAAGGTACAATGCAACTCCACCTTGCCGGTCATTGAGGAGACAGGGATGTACAGCGAAGTCACACAGTTGCCTCTTCGGCAAGATGTCTTCACTGTCGTCTGCGGCGAGTCTCCAAAGAGCTTTGATTTCTAAATAATGCCAGACTTTAATAAGGATAATAAAAGGATTTATATACTTAATGCTATGGTAAAAATTAATTGGGGGCACTTTTATATACATGATAGTTCATCTTTACAATCTCATCACTCTAAGACCATTTTAGTGTCTGTTGAGCTACTTAAAATACTTCTATTTGTTGTACTAGCCATTTTTTTTCTATAAAGTAAATAGTTTTGGAGAAATTAACCCTTTATTGGTAGCACAGAGTGACAGAGTCACTGCCTAGATTAAATCATTGCACAGAAACAGATTAGCATAATGGGCTACACTGTGCCACCATCAAAGGCTAATTCTGGCTGGTCCTGCCCCCAGACAGTTCTGCTCCGAAAAACATGACTTGAGCAGCATCTGAGAGGCTACCGTGCCTTGAACAAAACACTTAATTTTGTTGTGTCTCAGTGTGCGTTCGTCGTACTGTATTTTTGTACCTTTAATGATCAAACTGTTGACCTGAAGATAGATCTCCCAGTGATTTATTACATCTGCTTCAATTGCTTTCTTTGAATAATAATTTGTTTATTAAATGATTTATTTTCTGTCATAGCTGTAATGTTAATTTGGTTTAAAGCGAACTTTTATGCATATTAACCCTTTGAATGCCAGAGTGGTACGCAACGCATTGCAAAGCAATGCGTTGCGTACCACTCTGGCACTCAAAGGGTTAAAGTCCCCGCCAAATCATTTTTAACATAGCATTAAGCATGTCAATTCTTTAATTATCTTTAGTAAGTCCGTCATTATTTAGAGATCTAACTTGTTGCCGATGAGTCATCTTGTGCTCTTGCGCTGTATGTCCTTGTCTCCTCTATGATTGGCAAGGGGGAGTTGCATTGTTCCTTAAGTTACAGAAAGGGACGTACAGCGCAAGTGCACAGATGCCTCTACATCGAGATGCCTGCCGGTGAGTCTCTGAAGACTAAATAATGTCGGACTTGCTAAGGATAATAAAAGTATAGATATGCTTAACGCTATGTTAAAAATGATTTGAGGGGCACTTTAATATGCATGAAAGTTCCACTTTAAATGTATAAAGAGCAATTATGGAAACAAAAAAGAAGAAATTCTGGAGCAAACCAGCTGGACCATAGGTGACAAACAAACGTTCCGGTACTTTCCTGTTATCCAGAACCATTTTCAAAACTAATTCCTGTTGTTATTTCCTGTCAGAATCTGTTGTTTCCTGTCATCGTTACTGAAAAATATTATAATAAAGATTTTGTTTAAAATTTTGAAAAATGTTTTTAAAATGGTTGTTTTGAAAATGGTTCTGGACAACAGGAAAGTACCAACATTCCTAATATTCCAATTTGCGTTGGAGACCTCTGTTGTTCAGTGGGTTGAAGTCCCCATGTGAATTTTCATTTGTCTCCGTGTGGCGCATTTGGTTTGGTAAAGAATTACACCTATAAACTGTACCTTCCGTGCTGGAAACATACATCTGTCTCTGAATTGTGAAGAATGTTTATTAACCCCCTTGAGGACCAGCGGGGTACACATTGCCTTGTGAAGCAATACAACACCACTCTGGTACTCAAGGGTTTAAGACTGTAATAACCAAGACAAATACCCTTTTATGTAGGTAATCGTGATTCAGTTGTGTTTTCTTAAAGGGATAGTAATGTTTCACAATAAAAGCAGCTCCAATTAATTTTTATATTATTTGGGCCATGGAGAGTGTTCTATCAATACTGTCACAGTTGTAGTTCAAGAGTAATTGAATGATAAAGTATCCCCCTCCCACCCGTTTTACTGATGTAACACTGCTCACCTCAGAACAGAAAGGTGGTGTTCAGGTGGATCACACAGAGGGACAATCTTCAATTAGCATAAGGGGAAAACCTTTAAACCTGTCAAGGGGGGCAGGGTTTTCATTGTTCTTACAGTAAGAAGATTGTCCCTTGCTGTGAGCTGTCTGCTCTCAAGACCAGATTTCCCCATCTGAGGGGAGGTGGCTTACACTAGGTAATTGGGGCGGGAGGGGGATACTTTATCATTCAATTACTCTTGAACTACAAGTCTGACAGTATTGAAACAACAGTCTCTATGGAACAAATACTCTGAAGATTAATTGAAGCTTCTGTTTTTGTGAAACGTTACTATTCCTTTAACCGGTCTTTGAAATCCTGTTTTAAATCTATTTGATTTCAGTCAAATACACCCTAAGGATGGGCTTCAAATCTGGAGAAAAGAGCCATTCCTATACCTGTCTCCCATTGATTAAACCCATGAGTGCCAGAGGGAGTTGGCTACCCCTTTGCCTCTCAAAGGGTTTAATACTTCTCTGTATCTAACATTGTCTGAAGATGTAGTGCAACTACAATTCTCTATCTGGTCCCCATGACATCAGGATAGTAAATCTGGGCTAAAACAGAGTATAAGCAAAATGTAATCTATAGCAGTCCTACATGTCAGTCCCTCTCCTCTCTCCCTCAGTATTCCATCCATGCTGTCTGCTCACTCGGATCAACTACACAGGACTGGATTTCCCACAGTTCATGCCGTCGTGATGCTGGAAGGCACCATGAATCTGACGGGGGAGGCACAGCCACTAGTGGAACAGCTGAACACTGTGAAAAGGATGCAGGTGAGCAAACAACATCCAGTAGTAATACATGACTGAGCCTTGAGTAAAAAAAAGCAAAGTGGGGCAAACCAACTACGTTACAGGGGATGCACACAAAAAAAATGCCCATTGATTTTAATGGAGCTTTTATCCCCTTCAGTACTAGAGCCTATTATACATTGGATACATTTCTGGAATTCACAGGGTTAAACTAATGATGATTTGGGGAATACAGAATTGTCAACTAAGTGGCAGTAGCTTTGCACTGGAATTAATCTACTTTGCCGTTATACATAAAGCCCATTGTCTTTAGATGACATTAGCCCTTTGAGAGCCAAAGGGGTATTCAAGGCATCGATCAGCAATGCCTTTAAGTACCTGAGAGGTACATACTCCTCTGGTGTTCAAAGGGTTACTAAATGAAGCTAATAAGTGCAAATCTGGGACAAACCAACTGCACAATACGGGAACAAATACAGATTCCCAAAATTTTAATGGGGCTTTTAACCCTTGAATGATGGAACATTCTCCAATGCTAGCATTCATGGGGTTAAAGTTCCCATTCTTATGTATGTATTGCATGATCAGAGCTCACCTGTTCCCCTGCAGCGGATCCCGTCACATCTCTTTCTCCTGGAGGTCTGGAAGGCATGCATTGTGGGGTTAATAGAATCCCCAGAAGGGACAGAAGAGTTAAAATGGACGGCCTTCACCTTCCTGAAGGTGAGTAATGAAATGTAGGAGAGGGTGTAAGAAATGTAACAATATGAACAGCCATCCTATCCCTTTAAGTGCCAGAGGGGTTTGCAACCCATTACTTTGCAATGTGTTGCGCACCACTCTGGCACTCAAAGGATTAAACCATCAATCAGTGAAAGACTTGGATTGCTTATGAAGAAATCATTGCGCAGGGCTACATTGAAATAACAGTTTATATGCAGTTTAATAACTTTCAGTGCTGAGTTGCTCACCTTAGACCAGAGATGAGCAAAATACACATCCCCCTGGACCATTTTATCTGGCTAGTTATATACACACTGCAGGGCTGCTATACAAAGAAAATACTACTTTCCACTTTGGATTCTCAAGATTCATGTTATCACAAAGCACAAGTTTGATACATTGCATTATTCATGCCTGGCTTGCAAGCACACATTGTAGACCATTTCAATGAAGACATTCTTTTTAAAGATCGTGATCTCGGCACTGCTAAAGAGCTGCTGGCTGATCTGTGGACCGGATTCCAAATCTGTCCACTAGATGGCAGACTTGGCTAAAACAGCCAGGAAAAGGGAATTTTACTTGCTAATATCTCCCAAATCATAAAGGTTTGGGAGATAAGACTTATATCATTTTTAATGTTTTTTTAAGGGCTACAATATAAAAAAAACTTATTTTCAAGTAATACTATCCCTTTAAAGATCTTTCATTTTCACTTACATCTCACTCAGAATAGGGCTTTACTAATGGGGCAGGACAAAATACTGCTACAGCCCCCCAAACACATTTTGAACAACAATGTGGCCCACAGGCCAATATGATTTCCCATCCCTTCATTAGAAGGGACAGCTAATGAGTTCATATCCTCAAGTTGTAGGAGTAGAACAGTGTTTCTCAACTCCTGTCCTCAGTACCCACTAACAGGCCAGGATTTGATGATTTCCTTGTTAGAGCACAGGCGAGTTAATCAATGTGAATGAACCTCTGATCACCACACCTGTGCTCTAGCAGGGAAATTCCTAAGTCCTGGCCTGTTAGTGGGTCCTGAGGACAGGAGTTGAGAACCACTGGAGTAGAAGAACAGGAAAATGCAAGGAAGGTACTACACAGAAAAACCGCATCCAGTAGAGGTGGTTCAAACTAAAGGAGGGGGAAATAGTACCAGCAATAGTGTATAAACACTATGCTTAAATGCGTAATAAGATATATTGTATTGCATCCATAATTCAAAACAAGACCTATACCAATGATTAAAACAATAACAGGACATCATGCAGTCATTCATTACAACCTGTACGTAAGCAATGTACCCAAAGTATAGAAGCAGTAGCAAATGTAATGGTAGAGTAAGGGAACATCCGTCCCCTGTCTAAATAGATCCGGATCTTTTACTGATATTAAGAGTGCAGGGCATAGCGGTGAGTGTAACTTATGTATGGGCTACCTAGTCATATGTACTGATATAAGGCAGGTCTACTTACCCTATGCATGTAAAAATAAATATCCTAGTGTGAATCCCGGGAATAAAAAAAAAGACTCTTGAGTCCAGGAAAACACCTCCAGGATAAAATCAATCGTACAGATCCAGAAGATGTCTAAACAAATCTTCTTGGGGTACCAAATATCGTGGAGGTATCTCTGCATCATGTTGGTCCTACGCAGTTTTTTTTTTTTTTTTTGCCTGTGCTTCTATGGACTTGTTTCCTAAAGTGAAACGACTACAGATCCCATTTAGTAATGGTCTTAAACTTTGCTGTTTGTCTAGAAACTAGAGGTACCTTATTTCAACGTCACAGACTTATTGGAACACGTGCACCTCTAATTACACAGGCAAAATCACAAGTTGACAACATTTCCTTCTCTGGCAGTTGTATTTCAATTCCCATAATCCTCAGATTGATGGTAGACATATGGTTAGCAGAGACATTGAAAGAGTACATGCAAGAGCACACACACAACACAGGCAACACAAAGCATAGTACACTCATACGAGAGAATACACAAAAGGGTGATCAGTACTGCGCAAAGTAGAGCGCATTGAGAGATGGAGAGTGCAGACGAGAGCACCGAAGAAAACACACACAAAAATGCACTCGGAGAAAAAGGCATACGAGAGAGAGAGAGAAAGTGTGTGTGTGTCTGTGTGTATCAGAGTAACTGAGATGGTGGGTGCAAGACAGCAGTAGTAGTGACAAGGAGTAGGAAATTGAGTGATGCAAGGGAAGGAAAGCAAGATGGTAAAAGAGAGAGTGGCAGAAAAACAGAACTTGTGAATACAAGACAGGGCTGGTATGGGTGTATAACACTGTATGTTACACATCCCAGGCAATTATGGGCTATTTATGCTTCTGTGTAATAAAACAAACCTTTCCCCCTTCACTTTACAACACTTACATTTCAGTCTGATTTCAATTGTTGTCTTGGCGAGTTTCACAGATTTAGCCACAACAGTGTGATCTATTCACTAGTATTGAAAAAAAAACACATAGTCGTCTTGTTTTCTGACAAGTCACCACTCAGGAGCTTCATATTTGTACTCTCTAGTACTCTTACAGAGGATTGTTTTCTGCATGAAGAAGAGTCTGACCCCAAACACAAGGATAGTTCATCTCTAAAATGAAGCTCCTGAGCAGTGACTAGCCATAGCATAAACAAATTGTACTTGTATTCGTTCTTGTGATTTCAAGATCAGTTCCTGCCATATAATTGCTCCTTATAAATCATACCTATTGTAATGTATTCAGTTTCCCATCAGGAGTGTAATTCTGTTTGTCCATGAAAGAAGTGCTAGGCGTGCCATGAATGTATAATTTAATAGTGAATAATAACTTGCCCTTGTATCTGTTCCATTGATGCCTGGTTCCATTAATTTTCCGATAAAGAGCATAGTCATTCATTTTCTTGGCTTTCTCGTTATGAATGGGTGAATTGTATTATTCTGTTTGGACTCCAGTAACATTTGGCCAATGCCGTGATCCATAAAGCTTCTGTTTTTATGAAAATGCATTTATCCTTTTTGTATTGTGTATATTTTCAATTTGTTTTAATCTGGAGAGAGATTATTTTTCTTCCCTCAGATCCCACATGCGTTGTCGAAATTAAAAAAGCTGTCGCAGGGAGAACAAGTAGGTTCCGCTTCATCATTTATTTATTAATCCCTTGAGGATTAGAGGGGTGTGCAAAGCATTTGCTTTGCAATGAGTTGTTACACCCCTTTGATCCTCGTTGTTCACATGTGTACCTGACCCATTCATCGCTGTGACTCTACTGTTCCCTTAGGATTTTAGTGAGGAAATGAACTGTGCCTTTGAATATCTTCTCAAACTTACCCCACTCTTGGACAAAGCAGACCAGAGATGCAAGTAAGTCTTCCCCTTTATTCTTCTGTCTTTAACCTCTATTGTATAATCCCCCTTTGTGAGCAGTACATTTCCAAATAACTCATTCTGCTTGGCACTATAATCCCTCTGTATAGCTCCTCTTATCCCTCCACGTAATAGTCCAATAGCAATTTCTATTTCTGTTTTATTCTTCCTATCCCCTGTTTTATAATGCCATGTATGTAACACCTCCTTATGACTTCTCCTATTCCTTCATTTAATTCTTCCTTGTAAGGCCTCCATTGTGCGCCATACAACTCTTCCTTCTTCTATTCTGCCTCTTCTCCACATTGCCCTTCCCTACAAGAACTTAAATTGCTCAGTATAGCCCCTCTCTGTAACTCCTCCTATTGCACCATATAACATCTCCCTATAATTATTTATCCATAGACCCTCTCCGTATAACTCCTCCTGTTGCTCAATATAACCCCTTCTTAACACCACCTACTTCTCCATATAATTCTGTTGCTTCATATAACCTCTATAACTCCTCCTATTTCTGCATAGAAACCCTTACAACAAGTAGTGTTATTGTTCCATAACCTCTCCCTATAAGTCATCCTATTGAGGTATATAATCTTAATGAATTCTACTATTGCTCCATATAACTCTTCCTATTGCTGTATATTTGCATTCTGTATAATTGATACTTTTACACCAAAAACAAGCAGTCATTCTTTTAGCCTTCTATAGCTTAAAGGAATCCATGGTTCTGCAGTAGTTCTGTGGCATGAGGCTAATGTCAGTAACCTTTATTTTTTCCTTAATCTCCCAGCTGTGACTGTGTGAGTCTGTTACTACAGGAATGTAATAAGCTTGGTTTGCTCTCAGATCCAAACATGGAGAACCTTGTCGCGAAAAGGTAAAATAATCCACTGCCATGTCTTCTCATATGCCTTCCCATCTACTTCACTTTCACTTACCTTCATGTCTTAATGAGTACTTACAAAATGTTCCGTTGATGGAGTAGATTCTCATGACTTGACTTTCTGTCCACATCTACCAGGACAGCAGACAGAGAGCAGGCTCCACGTCTGAAGTCGTCCGAAAACTCTACTATCCAGCCCAACCCAGGTTTGATCCTTCGTGCAGAGCCAACAGTCACCAATATCCTTAAGGTGAGAGATCTAGGGGATAGTGCATTTGATGATAAAGAGGAAAGCAGGGTTAATTATGATAAGATGAATGTAGTAAGATTTGCTTCCTAGAACCAAAATGAACATGCCATATTTAACTTTCCTGCTTTTTTGGGGAAGGAGGGCTAAGTGAAAACTAACAAATAGACAAATTTGAATCAGCATGTCCTCTTTAACATCACATCTTAAAATAATAAATATTAACTTTTTCCAGTGTGGAACACAGGAAGCATGGGGGTGGGCCGACTCAGATCTCCTGCTGACAGCTTTACAGCTGACAGCAGGAAATCACAAACTTACATGCCTGTATCTCTCAAACCATAGCTGTTTGAGAGATACATTTTTTGTGCTGTGCTCAACTTTTTAAGGACTACAATTTGAAAAATATTTTTTGTGGGACGTTACTATCCCTTTAAAGCTATGCATGCCTGGCGGAGTAAAGTGTAGTAGTGAGGGAGTCTCCTTCTCCAGAGAGGCTTTCAGGGCAAGTGCCCTACCCACCTGGTGGAGGATACTTCCACCATGGTTCTATATGGACTAAGAGAAACTGATTTATCGGTAAGCACACACACAAATCCTTTTTTCAGCAAGTTGGCTGCTGTGTTTGACCCCTATAGTATAAAGCACTGCTCAACATACAACAAACATTAGGATATCATCAGAGATGGGGCATTTTAGAGTTCTTCCAGAGTCTCTGTAGTTCTGAAGTGGTATTTAAAGAGAGAGTAATGTTTCACAATAAAAGCAGCTCCAATTAATCTTCCTAGTACTTGGGTTGTGGAGAATGTCATTTCAATACTGTCCGAGTTGTAGTTCAAGAGTAATTGAATGACAAAATATCCCCCTCCTGCCCCTTTTACTGATGTAACACTGCTCACCTCAGAGCAGCAAGACTGTCCGGATGGATCACAGAAAGGGGCAATCTTCAGTGACCATAAGGAAAAACCTGAAAAACTATCAAGGAGGGCAGGGGTTTCCTTATGTTCACAGTAAGAAGATTGTCCCTCACTGAGACCTGTCCGGTCAAGTGACCAGATTCCACATCTGAAGGGAGGTGGCTTACAATAGATAAAAGGGGTGGGAGGGGGATACCTTATCATTCAATCACTCTTGAACTACAACTCTGACAGTATTGAAATAGCACTCTCCATGGCCCAAATACTATGAAGATTAATTGGACCTGCTTTTTTTGTGAAACATTACAAGACAAATAGATTTTCAAACAACTTTTGATCATGAATAACAATATAAATATAGAACTGACACAACATTTAGTATATTTACACACCTTTCTGTAGTTAATAAAGCTTTTTTGTTATAATTTAATTTTGATATGCACTTCCACTTTGGAGAGAGATCACACACACTTGTGCTGTCCAGTGGTGCCCTTGTTCTGATTTTGAGGTGCTTTTTATTCCACAGACAATGGATGCTGACCATTCAAAGTCTCCAGAAGGGCTTCTGGGAGTTTTGGGTCACATGCTTTCTGGGAAGAGTTTGGACCTACTTCTAGCTGCAGCTGCTGCCACTGGGAAGTTGAGATCTTTTGCCCGCAAGTTCATCCAGTGAGTGAATGATCAGGGGGAAATTAAATGAAAACAAGTTGCTTTCCATGAAACCTGCCTTCTATGCCATAAGTATGGAATGCTGGAATCAATTATTCATCATCCCCATGGGTCTGCTGCTTCTTCCTTTAAATGCATCACCTATGCACCAAAGGTCAGTGCACCAAAGGTCAGTGCATTGTTTTGAGGGGCAAGAAGTATCTGGTGGTATGCCCACTGAGGATGATGATGTGTTACCTGTGGAGCTGAAGAAGAATAGTATTAAATTCCAGCAAAACAGGACCCGTAATTCAGCTGAACCCTCTCACTGGCATGCCATGCTTATGGCATATTAGCTCATTTTGTGGGTTGTCACAATAAACGCACATTTTCTTTTAACAGGGATGGTGTAAATAAACTAGTGTTGAGTGAAATTGATTTAGGAACAGTGAGGGTGATGTACTTTAAAGTGGAGCAGTTGTTGGATAAGACAACTGCATCATAGGGTACAAATAATTTGTGGAGTTTTTTATCATTCATTTTAATGACGATTTAAAGGGATAGTAATACTTGAAAATAATTTGATTTGATATTGTAGCCCTTAAAAAAACATTAAAAATTATAAAAGTCTTATCGCCCAAACCTTTATGGTTTGAGATATATTAGCAAGTAAAGTTTCCCCTGGAGTGATGTCACTGCTCTAGCTGTCAGATTTGAAATTTGGTCCGCAGACCGGTCTCGGCTCTTCAGAAGTGCCGAGATCACGATCTTTAAAAATAATTTCTTCATTGGAATGGTCTACAAAGTGTGCTTGCAAGCCAGGCACACTTTGTAGACAGTTTCAATGAAGTAATTCTTTTTAAAGATCGTGATCTCCGCACTGCTAAAGAGCTGCCAGCTGATCTGTGGACTGAATTCCAAATCTGTCCTCTAGATGGCAGACTTGGCTAAAACATCCAGGAAAAGGAAACTTTACTTGCTAATATCTCTCAAACCATAAAGGTTTGGGAGATAAGACATATATCATTTTTAATGTTTTTTAAGGGCTACAATATAAAATAAAATTATTTTCAAGTATTACTATACCTTGAATGCTAGAGAAGTTACCAGTTCCATGCTCTTTAGGATTCATTGGGGGTTTTTCACTAAGGCGAGATAAAGAGGTGATAAAGCGGAGATGACTTCTCCAGAGCTATCACTTCTCCAATTTCTATTTTATTCTATGGAGCCAATTCACTATCACTGGAGAAGTCGTCTCCACTTTATCACCTATTTATCACACCTTAGTGAATAACCTCCAATGTGTTTTTTTGCCTTCTTTTGGATCAACGATGGTAAACAGGAATAGGAAAAGGGTTGAACTAGATGTCTTTTTTCAACCTAAATTACTATGTTACTATGTTAAAACCCCTATTTATATAAATATACATTTTTATTTATTCTCACTGGTGCTATTGGTTTGCTCCAGAGTTCAATATTCTTCTGATTGGGTTCTGTGTAGCAGTTTGGCATTTTATCACATAGAATATAATGGTGAGGGAGGAATTTTGACATCTGAAACTGCAATAACCATTGTTAACATCCAAAAATATATGCTGCACGGGTGCACTTCATTAACAGAATACTGCAGCCCGTACTAACTCTTCTATAATACCTCCCCTATTGCTAACTCAGAGGAATATGTTTTTAATATGTTGATATGCATGTAAGTTTGAGATAGTAATGGTATACATTATAATTCTGTATTTATCCATTTAACCGTAACACTGATCTTCAGCTACACTATTAAATAACTGCCTAAATAGATTGTTTTTAAGTATTACTGCCCCTCCACCTCCCCTTTATAGAATGTCAGCCTCTCTGTAGTTGAAGAGGCTGACCCTGAAGATTGATTGGCGGAACTGGGCTTGTCATGGCAACCCAGTCTGTGATCTGCCAATTGAGACACCTCTCTCTGTCTACATTCCAGAGCACTAGTTGTATTGAAGCTACTACTCAGTACTCATTTACAAGGCCTTACAGTGAAGCTTTTTGGGTTACCATAGCAATCTAGTTCCACTGGTTGGTTGCTGGCCAGTCCCTTCAAAGGAGCAGGGGCTGATGTTATATAAAGCAAAGCAAGGGGGACTAATAAAGCATAACTGCCTTGTTTTTATGTGGCACCTGTCTAACAACTCTCCTGTTTTTCATTGTAATACTGTACATAGTCAGGATTGGTTTCACATATTTTTGTATGTATCTCAGGCTTTTGATATGAGGAAGTGTTTTTCTGCAGACCTAGAGTGAATATAAGTTATACACTCATACTGTGTACATATTCATACCAGGGGGGAGATTCACTCAGTGGTGATAAAGGGGAGATAACTTCTCTAGCTTATTGCTTTGGGAGGAAACAATCCCAAGGCTACTTATGAACTTAATGGAATCATTTTAGGGGACACATTGGTAGAGAAAGACCTGGGTATCCTTGACAACTACAAACTTGGAAACAGTGACCAGTGTCAAACAGCAGTAGCAAAGGCAAACAAAATCCTGTCTTGCATAAAAAGAGGTATTGAAGCAAGAGTATATAACATTATTTTGCCATTATACAAATCATTAGTAAGACCTCACCTTGAGTATGCAGTGCAGTTTGGGGCACCAGTTCTAAAAAAGGATATACTAGAACTAGAGAGGGTACAGAGAAGAGCAACAAAATTAATTAAGGGAATGGAGGACTTGACGTATGCGGAACGATTAGACAAACTAAGTTTATTTACTCTAGAGAAAAGGCGACTAAGAGGAGACCTTATCACATTGTACAAGTATATGAGAGGTCAATACAAGGATCTCTGCGGTGAGCTATTTATTCCAAGGCCTGATCAGGTGACCAGGGGACACCCCTTAAGATTAGAGGAAAGGAGATTTAGACTTCAGCAGAGGAAGGGTTTTTTTTACAGTAAGGCCTGTTAAATTGTGGAATTCCTTGCCCAAGGAGGTTGTTATGGCAGATACAATGGATACATTTAAGAGAAGATTAGACATATTTCTTTCAAAAGGGAACATACAGAGTTATACTGTTTTTTAGTAGGCAAAACATGAAAGTCTGATAAATACTAACTTATTTGGTAGCAGGAAAGCTATAAAATTCTCAGTCACTGGGGTATGAGAAGAAGGTTGAACTTGATGGACTTCTGTCTTTATTCAACCTAATTTACTGTGTTACTTCTCCAGTTCCTATGTGATTCTATGGACCCTATGCACTAAGATCTCCCAAGTTGAAGAAATCTTAGTGCACGGGCTCCATAGAATAACATAGGAATTAAAGAAGTGATAAACTGGAGAAGTCACCTCCACTTTATCACCGCTTAGTGAATCTCCCCCATGTCTTCTATTCATTTTTCAGTGTGCTAATACTCTCTATCAGCTTGCAGTGACATGCACCTGACTGCCAGCTTGTCCTCAAAAGCGATTTATTGTTTATTGCAGCTTGATTCTGTTTCAGCTTGCTCTAACATGCGCTGTCACTTTGCACTGACGTATGCCGTGATTATGGGCTGGCCTGTGCTTACATGCCTTTTGTCTGTGCACTGACATAAATCAGATAAAGGGCATAAAAATCTGCACAACTGCAACCAAAAAATTCTCATTACTGGGTGCTAATTTTCTGTCTCTGATCTGATAGGGCCAAGCCGGTGTCAGAGAGGGACGTTTCTGTGAGAAACTCAAAACCCTCTGTTTGACTGGTGGTATGAGTGTGTAACTGTATTTTGTTTTTCCCTATCATTAGGCTGAATGAATTCACCAGACATATCGGCGCAGAGAGCTGTAAGTTAGTTCACATTTCTTTGTTTGCTTGTAGTGAATTCTGGTGTAATACTGTTTCTAATGCTTAACCCCTTCGTGTCACATGACATGCTAGGACCATCCCGCCGGTCCTGAAGTTAAAGGGATAGTAATACTTCGTTTTATCTTTATTTTATTTTGTAGGCATTAAAAAAAAATGAAGAACGTTATAAGTCTCTTCTCTCAAACCTTTATGGTTTGAGAGATATTCACAAGCAAAGTTCCCCTCCCGCCCCTTTTACCTAGTGTAAGCCATCTCTTCTCAGATGTGGAATGCAGTCCATAGACCAGACAGATAACAGCAGGGGACAATCTTCTTCCTATGAGAACAATGAAAGCCCTGCCCCCCTTGACAAGTTTTTCAGGTTTTTCCCTTATATTAATTGAAGATTGTCCCTCTCTGCAGTCTACCTGGGCACCTCCCTTCTGCTCTGGCTGAGCAGTGTTACATCAGTAAAATGAGCGGGAAGGAGATACTTTGTCATTGAATTACTCTTGAGCTACAACTCTGACAGAACTGAAATAACACTCTCCAAAGTACAAATACTATGATGATTAATTAGAGCAGCTTTTATTATGAAACATTACTATCCCTTTAAGGACTGGTGATAGTCCTGGCATGGCATGGAATTCTTGGATGGTAACTCAGCTGCACGCTGCTCTGTCATCCCAGAATTCATTGCAAAAATAAATAAACTGTGGTCCTTAACGGCCGCCCCCTGGCAGATCTTGCGGTTGTTAACACTTTGCGTGCCAGAGGGGTATGGAACGCATCGCTCTGCAATGCGTTCCGTACCCCTCTGGCACTCAAAGGGTTAAGGTGTTAATCCAGTGGTAGCCAGCCTGTGGCCCTTCAGCTGCTGGACTCTAATCATCAACTGAATGTTCTGTAACCAAGGACAATGGGAGTTTAATCCAACTGCTGGAGAGTCAGAAGTTGTCCGATGCAGACTTATTATTTACCCAATCAAATTCTTCATCTCAAACAAACCACACATACACACAGCACTAGCAGTGTCTGAAGTGGTTTACATTATATTGTTTGTCACTACAGCGAAGGCTGCCTCCGTCCGTGCTCTGCTCTTTGATATCTCCTTCCTGATGCTCTGTCATGTGGCACAGACCTACGGCTCAGAGGTATGTCTGCACTTCGCTCACTATCATCTTTACTTATGAAGAGACCTTATGCAAAATCCCCATTTTCAATCAGTGGGGTATTTGCTCCAAAACTGTTCCACTTTTCTTTGTGTGTTTGTATATATGTGTGTGTGTGTGTGTATATATATATATATATATATATATATATATATATATATATATATATATATATATATATATATATATATATATATATATAGAAGTTCTGTCTCTGGTTAGTTGTCCGCCCTGCCACGGGGTGACAGGGGGTGGTGACTGGCCACAGGCAACGAATCAGGGGCAGTAATTATTTTTAATTTTTTTACAGGAGTGGGCAGGGAGTGAAGCACCCTTACCCACTTCTGTGAAAATTGCTACAGTGAGATTCACAGGGGTAGCGATTTATTCCTGTGAAAATCGCTGCAGTGGTCCAGCGGGTCCTTGAAATGCATATTCCACCCAATTGAACTGGCAATGTGATGCACCGTTCGCTAGTACAGTTATAAGTACCTTTTTATTTGTAGGATGGGGTCTCCACATAAGGCATAGCCAAAAATTAGGGTCAGGCAAGCAGCAGAGGGGTTGGAAGAACAGGCTTCAAATTACAATGCTTTTTAAATAGCTGTAGGTCTATTTATTCCAACTGTGGGTGCCCAAATGGTGCCAGACTACTTACTAAAATGTAAATACCAATTTTTATATGCTTATATGAGTGTGGGGGAAAAATGTATGTGGCCACCGGGTTCTATGGGATGCTATATCTGGAAGGTATCTCTCCTCGTTGAAGCTTGATCTTTGGGATCGCCAAGAAACTAATTTTGATAAATCCCACAAGATACATGAGAGGATTGTATTGCTCATCTATTTCATATCACTCCTTAGTACAAATCCTTCAGACTCTCATACATGAAAATGCTTTCAGATCCCCTCACTATGAGCACTGTATCTTCAGAGAGACAGGTATATATTGGGTGCAAAAATATAGAAACTAATACAGGAGGATGAGAACAAGACCTTATCCAACAAACAAAGTGGAGCAATTGTGGAGAATACCAACTGCATCTTGGGGGACAATTGCTTAAATGCCATTTGATTCATTTGGGCCTTTTAATAGCTTGAATGCTAGTGAGGTTTCCAACACATTTTGTAAAGTAAATGTCTTGGAGTCCTGTAGCATTCAATTAGTTAAAAGCCTCATTTAAAAGGATAGTAATGTGTCACAATAAAAGCAGCTTCAATTAATCTTCATAGTATTTGGACCATGGAGAGTGTTATTTAAATACTGTCAGAGCTGTATTTCAAGAGTAATTGAATGATAAAGTACCCCCCTCCTGCCCCTTTTACCTAATGTAAGCCACCTCCCCTCAGTTGTGGAATCTGGTCACTTGACCGGACAGCTCGCAGCAAGGGACAGTCTTCTTACTGTGAGCATAAGGAAAATCCTGCCCCCTTGACTGGTTTTTCCTTTATGCTCACTGAATATTGTCCCTCACTGTGATCCATCTGGACAGTCTTGCTGCTCTGAGGTGAGCAGTGTTACATCAGTAAAAAGGGTGGGAGGGGGATACTTCATAGTTTAATTACTCTTGAACTACAACTCTGACAGTATTGAAATAACACTCTCCATGGCCCAAATACCATGAAGATTAATTGGAGCTGCTGTTGTGAAACAATACTATCCCTTTAAATCCAAGGACATTTTCCATTGTCCCCCATGGTGCAGTTGGTTTGCCCTAGAACTAACCCCCTTTAGCATGCTGAGTACTTATCTAAGGTCCTGTGTCCACAGATGATCCTGTCAGAGGGATGTGCCGGTTCCGAGATGCCTTTCTTCGAGAGCTGGATGCAGACCTGCATGCCGGGTGAAGGGAAGGTCCTGAATCCAGAACACCCCTGCTTCAGACACCCAGACATCGCCAAGGTGGAAGCTCTAGTTGCTCTGCTCAATACTTCCACAGAGATGAAACTGGTGTATGTAGTTTTAGTGTGTTTGTTATAGCATCACTTATACTGTGAGTGTGTGTATTCATCTCCTTTCAATATCCTTGTCATCTTGTGCAGTCAAACAAAGTGGCATGAGGTCTGCCTGAGTATCCCTGCTGCAATCCTAGAGGTTCATAATGCCTGGGAGAATGGAGTTTTGTCCTTTGAAGCCATACAGGTATTAGTCAGTGGAGTGAGACACAGCTAAAATACAGTGATACCTACCTCAACTCTTAATATACAGACACATAGACAAATACTTCTCCTCTCCTCTTAATACAATCATTAAGACATGTACCTTTCACTTCCAAATACTTCTTACCTCGTCTTAATACACGGACATCAGGATGTGTATGTCAGACAGGATGCAAATTGTCTCGCCTTCTACTAATACACAGTCATTAAGGGCTCGATTCAATTGTTCCCGTCAGGCAAAAAAGCACGGTAAGCTATTCAATTAACTGTGCTATGAAGAAATGCTGGCAGACAAAAAATAATATTGGGTGCTAAAGTTAGGGCCCATTTGACCCCATAGAAACATACTCCAAATGGTTGAATACGCAATTCATTTGACTGCGTTAACAGAAAGATACTCCATGGGGACCCACTTTAACGTGGGAAAGTCTGCACCCAGTTTTTTTTCGGCATAGAGCCCCTTAACACATTGTTAAACCAGCCAAGACATCAATTGAATGTGTAAAAAAAAAAAAAAAAAAAGTTGTTTTTTTTTTTATTTGTTTTTTTGTTTAACTACGTCCCCAGTGGATGTATTGATATGGGGCCCTAAGCCCCATATCAACATCCAAAGTACGCCTAAAATGTGTCCTTGGTTAGTAGAATTAACCCTATGAGTGCCAGTGGCGTAATATTACCCCATTGGCACTCACAGGGTTAATCTGACTAAGTAACGAAGCAACAGCCCTTTTTTTTTTTTTTTCTGTCAATTTGGGAGGAGCCCGGAATTCCATGCCGGTCATAGCATGTCATGGGTCGTTAACTCAAAACAACCCATGACGTGCTATGACTGTCAAGGATTGCTAAGGGGTTAATCCTGATGTCCAGTGGAGTCTTCAACACCCTGGTCAGCTACTGTCCATCTTCTCTCTCCCTTTTCTCTTCCTCTGGTCGGTCTACTGTCTTTCCATCTTCTCGTCATGTACCTGTGAAAAAATTAAGACTGATGAATAAATGTTCCATAAAAAGAACCCACATATCTATGCATAGTTTCACCCCTTGAGTGCCAGAGGGGTACGCAACGCATTGCAGAGCAATGTGTTGCATACCTCTCTGGGAGTCAAAGGGTTAAACTATGATTCGGTGTGCGAATGCCAAAGTAAAAAAAAATTTGTCCCCATGAATTGTAAACAAACATATTTTGCCTTTTTTTTTTCCGTTTCGGTGTGCGGTGGCAGAGAAAGTAAATAGCAACACAACCTCCTCCCCGCCCCCTCTCCTTATGGACCGATGCCCGTTCCATTGTGCTGAAATGTCTGTGTTCAAATTTTTTCACAATGGGACAGGCATCAGCCCGTAAGGTACACGGGTGGGGGGGTTGTGTTGCTACTTACTTTCTCCTCCACCGCACATAGCCACAGAGAAATTAAAAAAAAAAAAAAAAAAAAAAGCATAATATTTTTTCAGTGTTGGCATTTTCTGAACTATTGACCTGCACATCTAAGCATAGTTTAACCTTTTGAGTCCAAGAGAGCAATGCGTTGCGTTCCCCTCTGGCACCCAAGGGGTTAAACTATGCATAGATGTGCGGGGTTTTTATGGAACATTTATTTATATCTCTTAATTTTTTTTTCAGGTACATGATGAGAAGATGGAAGACAGGAGAAGGACCAGAGGAGACCAGGGAAGATAAAAGTAGGACAGTGGATGACGGGTAAGTGTAACTCGGATAAGCTAACGATCAGTGCTTGACAGGGTGTCAGGCACCAATCGTTAGCTTTTTCCTTTGATGTTCCCATTATTGCCACTATTTAGCAGCATTTCAGGAACTTAACACATAAAACGGATGTTTGGCCACAAGCCCTTTTCTGTGGCCTAACGTCCGTTGTGCTTTCATCTGGTAGGGCAATTGAATAGCTCACTAGCACTTTTTGCTAACGGGCCGGTATCCAAATTTGCTCTCCTGCCTGTCTTACCGGGCTCAATTGAATTGAGCTCTAAGACACATACTCTTCTCTTTAAACATGTCAGTAAGCTTGCTTTCATTACCTACACTACTTTCCATGTAATACTGCTTCTTTTCTACAACAGAAAATCACAGATAACATCAAAGGCAAGGTGTGCAGTCTGGCAGTGTGCGCAGTGGCGTGGCTTGTGGCTCATGTCAGAATGCTTGGACTGGATGAGCGAGACAAGTCTCTGCAGATGATCCGGCAGTTAGGGTCACCAATGTTTGGGGACAACACTCTCCAGTTCTACAGCGAGCGGTTAGTGAGGCTCAGTATTGTACTGTGCTGTGTTGTACACAAAATACATAGTAATATTATAAAGATGTTTATTTCTCTCCATTCTCTTCTCACTTACTTTGTTTTTTTTATCTTTTCTTACTCCCTGACTTTTCTCCTTTTTTATTTTCATCCCCTCTCTCTCTGTATTTACTCTGCATCCCTTCTTATCACCTGTAATCAATTCACCCCCTTTACTTGCTCCAGTCCTCTCTCATTGTAAGAGGAATAGAGGCAAATGTACAAGGTAATTCTCTCCCCCTCCCAATGAATTGATTTTGACTCCTTTTACTGCCTATTTTCTTAAATAGTTTTTTCCTTGTTTCCCTTCCACACCAACTGCTCTTTTTCTCTCTCTTACTTGCAGTGTTATTATCATGAGTTCTATCCTGGAGAACATGTGTTCCGAGGTTCTCCAGCAAACCGCCACCCAGATTAAGTTTACAGCTACAGGCAGTGAGCCGATGCCATATGTTCATCGGCTTCCACCCAAGAAGCCTATCAAGGAAGTCCTGCGAGGAGCCTTCAGTTCCACACTAGAGAGAGGATGGGTGGACAGCCACACCCTGCACGTCTTTGACACACTGCTTCATATGGGCGGAGTCTATTGGTTCTGCAACAACCTAGTGAAGGTGGGTGAGAAAGAAGTGTGTCTTCTAAGCAACCAGTTGAAGCCCAGTGACCACTCAATTGAGGATCAGTTTCTACTATACCCAGAGTGTACACGTGTATAAAACATTAACAGTCTGCTCTTTCTATTTAGGAGTTGCTGAGGGAAACGCGGATGGAGTTTGCTATACGAGCGGTTGAACTTCTTTATGCTATCTTCTGCTTGGACATGCAGCAACTGACACTCACGCTTTTAGGCCATGTGCTGCCTGCCCTTCTTACAGACTCTGCCAAATGGCACACACTGATGGACCCACCAGGCAGAGCCTTGGCAAAGTGAGGCAACTTCCTTGCAAATGATGCCTTGAAACAGTCCAGACCAACATTTAGGACATAAAGTGGCATATTTATAAACACACAGACACTCACTCTCTGTATCTCTCGAAGGCACAGAGGGTCTTATTTATCATGCTATAGAGCTGCAATACCTGAGTAAGCCAATACCACCATGAGGGTACAATGAAAATTCCCATTGATTTTAAAGAAGGCTTTTGACCCCTTTAGTGATGGGTCTCCAGTGCATTGCAAAGCTATACATCATAGACCTCTCTAGCATTCACAGGTTTAAATCCCAATTTAAATCAATGGGATTTTGTAGAATTTCCATTATAACTGTGGTGCATTTGGCTTATCCCAGAATTTCACCTTTTTAGCTTGATCAATAAAGGGTCAAAGCCTTCAAAATAGCATTTGCCCTCCAGCATATTTATCAAACCACCTGCGGCTGCTTGATAACTATAAATAAGTCTGAGGTCAGACTTCTAGTGGCACGCTGACCTCTTTATGCAGCACTGCCACAGGTCCTGCAGTTTCCATGAAGTGCTCTGCAACTCTTCATAAAGTAGGCACTGGTATCGTAGAGATGAAAAGTGACCCTGCAACATTATTATAAATGTGGCCCAAAATCATTCCCTTGTATGACATGGAGACACAGAAGGGAGCTTTGGTATGTGGATTTTGTCCTAGGTGAAACATACAGGAACCTGATTTTGCCTGTTTCACCCTAAAATAGGACAGAAAATATCTATACTATATGAAATCTGCCCCTCCACCAGGGTTCCATTGTGGAATTGAGGGTTCCCATCCAGACATGTGTGTGACGTGTATCTTTCCTTCTTTCAGATTGTCAGTCTGGTGCGCAATGACTTCTTACTCCACCCATAACAAGGGTCAGCCCTCCCCCCGACAGAGGAAGAGGCATCGGGAGGACATTGAGGTTTGTGTCACTATTTGGAGTGTCTCATTTGAGAACATGCTACTTTACAGAATGGTAGATGAGCTAACTGGATTTGGTGTGAACAAATTGTGTCTTTACACGCTTACTTAGGAATTTTTGGGAGGGTGGGGCTCCCCCCCCCCCCATATTGTACCGTGATTAAGGTCCCACAACCTCGATCTTCCTGGAACATGTGTGGTCAGTAGGTTCAGTGCTTTGTTCTGTAGGTTAGATAAACGTCTTGCCACAAAAATGTTACATTTGAAAGAATATGTATTTCTGTCTTTCGTACTCAACAACAGATTGAGGCTAATGTACCAAGAGGAACTGGAACAATTCTTAAGCAAACCAGCTGACATAGGGGACAAATAAAAATATTTGTATTGATTTAAATGTGACCTTTAACACCTTGAATGCTAGCGAGGCCCCCTTTGCACTGCTTCACAGTCCATTAGAGACCTGTAGCATTCATGGGTTGAGAAATGGAGAATTAAATCATACTTACCGAAATTCTCTTTTCTGTATATAACCATGGCAGCATTCCCCAGGTGGGTTAGTGCCTCCCCTCTCAGCTGATAGGACAGAGAAAAAGTCAAACAAATTCAAACAGTATAAGAGACTGCCTCCCCCTTCACCAACTGTCTTAGTCCCAAAGCTGTAAGCTAAACAAGGGATGGGAAATTGGTGAATGCTGCCATGGTTATGTACAGGAAAAGATAATTTTGGTAAGTAGGATTTAAGTCTCCATTTTCCTGGACATCCATGGCAGCATTCACTAGATGAGTGAGTACCCAAGCAGTGAGAAAGGGAGGGTTCAAAACATATATCAAGAAATTATTTCTCAAATGGTAGGTAGGAAATAGAGGACCAATTATCTTCTCCCCACCAATTAAATGCATAGTATGGCTATTAGCATGACTTCTCCAGATAAATGACTGATTAGAATGGTATCCTGCCGAAATGTCGCCCTCTATTTGGTGACTATGAAAATGGCAAAATCATGTCTCCCACACCAAAAGGGCGACATTCTGATGTTGCACGCTTAAGGGTCGACCTGCTCCTTTTGCTTCACCTTATAACAAAGTAGTTGTTTAACCTCCTCTCTATTACACAGAATTGACCCAGTGCTGTGTGATGCTTTTACAATGTGCTATATGGCTAGCTTTTAATTGATGATTACAGCACCGTATTTTGCCAGAGCTTTGCAATGCACTAGCGTTGCGGCAGACAGTCGCACTAACCCTTGAGTTAATGCTTCATGAATGTCACTGTGGAGGGGTATTTCTAACTGTATGGCTCATTTAGGCAGGCTTGCATAGGCATAGTATTTGATGAGAAGTAACATACATGCTTAAATAATGCATTAAAGGGATAGTAATGTTTCACAAAACAGCAGCTCCAATTAATCTTCATAGTATTTGGGCCGTGGAGAGTGTTATTTTAATAGTCAGAGTTGTAGTTTAAGAGTAATTGAATGATATCCCCCTCCCCCTTTTATCTAGTGTAAGCCGCCTCCCCTCAGATGTAGAATCTGCTGCTTTTATTTTGAAACATTACTGTCCCTTTAACACAGGTAGTTGTTTATCCTCTCGGCTTGTCAGAACTCCAGATACTATGCCTATGCAAATCTGCCTAAACGAGCCATAGCATGAGAGCAGCCATAGCATAGGCTGACCAGACCTCACGTTTAACTGGGGACGCATAGGAAAACTGCATAGTGCATGACTGCTTTGATTTCAGTGAAGTACTGAAAAATGGCTATTTCCTATGTGTCCCCGGTTAAAGGTGAGATCTGGTCGGCCTACCATAGCATGCACCCAGGCCAAATGCTTGCATACATAGCATGCACACATGCACCCAGGCCCAAGTGCTTGCATACGTAGCATGCACACATGCACCCCGGCCCAAGTGCTTTCATGCACACATGCACCCAGGCCCAAGCGCTTGCATACATAGCATGCACCCAGGCCCAAGCGCTTGCATACACAGCATGCACACATGCATCCAGGCCCAAGTGCTTGCATACATAGCCTGCACACATGCATCCAGGCCCAAGTGCTTGCATACATAGCATGCACACATGCATCCAGGCCCAAGTGCTTGCATACATAGCCTGCACACATGCATCCAGGCCCAAGGGCAGCCATATCATGTACATGTACTAATGTAGAACTCAAGGCAGTGCAGCCACATAGTGCATCCATAAAAAAGCATCAGAAACTGAAGCTGCACACCTTAGAAGTACAGCCAAAGTACATGAAGATGAGGACAAATATACACTCATCTGACATTTCCAATGTATGGGAAAAAATAAATAAAGGAAGATGCCCTGATTGCTGAAATTACATAGCCCAAAGCTAGCCATAAAATACATAAGCCCCACTGAAACACCTGGTTAGGATGAAATGGCTTCAGCAGGGCTCCTACACAGGTGAGCAGGATTAACCCTTTGAGTGCCAGAGGGGTACACAATGCATTGCTTTGTAATTCATTGAGTACCCCTCGGGCACTCAGAGTTAAACAATTAAAACACCTGGAACTACACCTAGCAACAGCATTCAGAGACTCAGAGAAGAAACAAGATATAGTGGAAACAGGCCTAGAATGGAGGAATAAAAACATGCCTGAGGGAAGGTAAAATGCAGGAGTCCAGTTGTCCTGAGTAATGGTAATTTATGGCACCCCTGTGAGCAGGTAACATAGACAGCCCACACCTGCATATACCTCCAGGAACTCCAGATCAGCAAAGGGCAGAATTTTCTTCAGATAAGCCCACATCTGCATGTACTCACTGCCAGGATCTGCAAGAATGTTTTGGAAGAAACAGCATTCCCTCTTTTACATCTGCTACCTTAAAGGGATAGTAATGTTTCACAACAAAAGAGGCTCCAGTTAATCTTCATAGTATTTGGGCCATGGAGAGTGTTATTTCAATACTGTCCGAGTTGTAGTTCAAGAGTAATTGAATAATAAACTATCCCCTTCCCACCCCTTTTACCTAGTGTAACACTGCTCACCTCAGAGCAGCAAGACTGTCCGGATGGATCACAGAGAGGGACAATCTTCATTGAGCATAAGGAAAAACCTGTCGGGGGGGGCAGGGATTTCCTTATGCTCACAGTAAGAAGATTGTCCCTTGCTGTGACCTGTCCGGTCAAGAGGCCAGATTCCACATCTGAGGGGAGGTGGCTTACACTAGGTAAAAGGGGTGGGAGGGGAGTACTTTATACTCTGACAATGTTGAAATAACACGCTCTGTGGCCCAGATACTATGAAGATTAATTGGAGCTGCTGTTTTTGTGAAACATTACTATCCCTTTAAGGATTTATGCAGAAAACCCCCGGCCACTGCAGGGTCTTCACCCCACTGACCCAGAAAGGGAGGTGTTGGAGCTTCAAAAAGAGAGAGGAGGAAACCTCCAACTGGAAAATGACAGTGGACACTGTCTGGTAAGCTTAAAAAGAAAAAGACAGCTCTCAAAAAGAGAGCCAGCAACTTTCATCCTACCGGCTTCAGAGGACAGAGAAAAAGAAAACTGATGAAGGGGGAGGGGATCTCTTATACTGTGGGAATTTGTTTCACCTTTTCTCTGTCCTATCAGCTATAAGGGGAGGAGCTAACCCATCTGATGAATGCTGCCATGGTTATGTCCTGGAAAGCCCATTTAAAGCAATAGGAAGATTTTTAGTTGTCACTATAGTGGAGTTGGTTTGCTCAAAAATTGCTCCAGTTTCTCCTAGTACATCCTCCTCAGAGAGTTTAACATAAGACCCTCATTCATATGTAAATATATCAGCATGGTATTTAACATATCTGGCTGAGGGCAATTAGCTCTACAGCCATCAAAGAACAGCTGGAGAGCCACATGTTGCCTACCCCTGGTCTAGCAATTGGAGATCCAGTCTCAGAGGTGTTATCATTGTCACAGATTGGCTGTTAAGAGTAACTCTCCAGTTCCAGCTGTTAATGGAAAATGAAGTCGGTGCCCAGCCCTTCTGCAAGTATTGCACAAGTTGATGGTGGATCTCCCAAGTTTACCTGAACAAGTGTGTGTGTGTGTTTTCTCTTCTCCAGGATTACAGCAGCCTGTTCCCCCTGGATGACACACAGCAATCCAAGTTGATGCGCCTCCTTAGCTCCAATGAAGAAGAACATGCTGTGCAAGCCAACCCCAGTAAGTAGGGTGCTCTATCTAGATCAAGATTTGTTTCTCAAGTGTGTATAGGAGGCTGACTGTGTGCTAAGAAGAAGCAGATTCATCCTGGATCAGACCAGCTGTACCAAAGGGGACAAATAAACATTGCCTAAATTATAATTGAGGCTTTTAAGCCCTTGAATGCAAAGACGACTCCAGTGCATTAATTTTAATCAGTCGGATGTTTATTTATCCGTATATGGCACAGTTAGTTCCAGTTCTTAGTCCAAGGGCACGGCCAATCAGGCCCTTCATGTAAATGCTAATTTGTTCTTGGGACTTCCACAGAAGACTTGTAGGAAGGGTATAAATGGAAACAATGTGGTGCCCCCCAGGCAAATGCTTGACCTGGGGGATGAGTTGACGAGGACAGCCTGATTAGAGGGCTGACCTAATAATAATATTAAAAAAAAAGTGGGCTGGGATGCCAAGGGGGGGGCAACACTCGATATACGCCCAGTGGGAGGGGTTGCTGCCCTCTTATGGCGGCCTGCAGCCCCTCCCACAAATTAAGGCCAAGCCTTCCACTTGTGCTCGGGGCTTCCAGCAGAAGACTTGTAGGAAGGGTATGAATGGAAACCATGTATGACAGCCTGCAGCCCCTTCCACAAATTAGAAAAACGTGAAATGCTGCAAAAAAAATCTATAATCACACTTGTAGCAATTAGGTAGACATTTAATGCATAGTATGTAAGTTTAAATATTGGCATACTAGCTTAGCTTGGAATTTCTTATAGATATTATAAACAAGTGTTTTGCTCATGCTAGTCTTTAATGCTACTCACATTATTCATTAGTATGTGGCCCCAGATGTCTTGTTCTTTTCTCGGTCTGGCCCATGAGGAAAATAGTTTGGACACCTCTGGTGTACAGAGTACCATTAACCACTAGGGGGCGCTTCAGGTTAAAAAACAACTTGTGTTCAAATGTGTGGAAAAAAAAATGTGCAAATATATTAGGGTTTTTTCTTTTATTTTTTTTGCATTCTATATCCATAATCTGTTGGAGTTCTTGATTAAACTATTTCTGATTATGCGGCCAAACTGAATGAGGTACAATCCACTATCACCCTCTCTCTGGACAAGCATTCATCAAGTGGTAATGCCACTCTATAATGCCAGCGTAAGGCAGGAAATCTAAAGCAGGGGGATTGATCAGATACTACAAACAATGCTATTGTAGTTGAATCACCTTGTGTGTTTTGTCATGCTTCCTCAGTGATCTCAAAAGTATGCAAATATATAAAAAAAAAAAAAAAAAAAAATGGTGCCTCAAAACTTAAAAAACCACAGCAAGTGAAAAAACGCACAAATGTTTACTGAAGATCAGCATATATGTAAAATCCTTAAATATCACTGCATGCAGGATCTAGGCATCTTACATTTTATGTTCACACAGGCCGCTGCTGCCTGTAGCCCAGGGGTGGGAAACAATGGTTTACTTTTAAAAGGTTACACGCAAAATTGCATGTTACCAAATGACAGTTACCATGTCTCCATAATAAAAATGGTGACATGAGAATCTCTCACTGCATGACAGCGCGTGATTCTCATGTTGCTATTTAAAGGTTGTATCCCAGTCTGGTCCGGCTCTATCACATCATGTGGCCCCGGCTCTATAGTTATTTGCTAAGGTAAAGGAATTTGCTGACCAAGATTAGTCCTTTTTACTCCATACACACAATGCAGCAGAGCCTCACTGAGCCCGCTGGCTATTCGCTTTCCTACTGTAACTAGATGTCCGGGGTAGCATGATGGAAGCTGCAGTCCAACAACTAGGTGAGGCTCTGCTGCATTGTGTGTATGGAGTAAAAAGGAGTAATGTTGGCCAGCAATTTCCTTTGCCTTAGCAAATAGAGAGAGAGCCAGGGCAGCATGATGGGATAGAGCCGAACCGGACTGGGATGTGACCTTTCAGTAGCAACATGAGAATCTTGTGCTGTCATGCATTGCGACATGGTAACTGTGTCGTAAGGATACTGGAAACAATAGGCCCTAAGGCTTTTGCAGACTATACGCAAAAGCTGGCTGGGCATGATGGGAGTTAGTTACCCACACCTGGAAGGCTGGGGTTGCCTGTGCCTGCTGTAGCATGATGTCCACATTTCAGGTAGTAGCGGAGTGCTTTTAAAGGCCTGCTTCATAGAAACCTTTAAGAGCCAGGAAGCACCAATATTGCCTGGATGGATCACAGCAAGGGACATTCTTCATTGAGCATAAGCACATTAAGAAAATTGTCCCTTGCTGCAACCTGTCCAGTTAAGATACCAGATTCCCCATCTCAGGGGAGACGGCTTACACTAGGTAAAAGGGGCGGGAGGGCGATAGTTTATCAATCAATTACTCTTGAACTGCAACTCTTGATAGTATTGAAATAACATTCTCCATGGCCCAAATACTATGATGAATTGGAGCTGCTTTTATTTTTTGTGAAATATTACTATCCCTTTAAGGGCTATATGCACAAAGATTTAGAGCAGCAATTCTGCAGCAAGCCAGTTTCACCATAGGGGACAAATAGACACTCCCATTAATTTAATGGTGCTTTTAATCCTTTGAATATGAAGTGGTGCATTGCAGACCTCTAGCATTCAAGTGGTTAAATGTAAATTATTTTTTTTTTTTTTTTTTTTTTTTTTTTTCGTCCTGTATTGTGTAGTTTGTTTGCTCCAGAAATACACATGACCCTTACGGTACATGAATCATATTTTGAATATTCTTTTCTTCGACAGGTAAATCAGTGTTAATCTAGTTGAGGCACCACAGGCCGAAAACAAAATATGAGCAACTCTGGAGCAAGCTAACTGCACCATAGGGGACAAATATATAAATCCCCATTGATTTAAAGCAAAATTATCACCCCAAGTAAAGCCCCCCAATAATTTAGTCATATAGCAGTAAGCTTATTAATGGTAATATTATCCAGCGTAAGTACAGTGTTATTAAGAAATCCTACTTCTTCTGAGACTGACAGGCAGGCGGCAGCGCAGACATCTTGTCTTAGAGACATCTGTATGCCTGTGCTGTCCATCCCGGTCTCCTCTAGGGGGCGTTGCATTATATCTTAAGGTAACAGGAAGTGACTGTGCAGGTGCACAGATGCTTCTAAAGCAAGAAGCCTGGCTGTCAGTCTCAGAAGAAGTAGGATTTCTTAATAACTCTGTAATTATGCTGGATAATAGAACTATTTCTAAGCGTATCGCTATATGACTAATTATTGGGGGGGGGGCTTTATTTGGGGTGATCTGCTTTAACCACTTCACTGCTAAGGCATTCACATTTTGCCCCCCCCCCCCCTCTTTGAGGATATCTGGAAATATATGTTGCAGTTTTAGCGGGCATACGGATGGTATCGCCAAGATGTTCTTAGCAGTGACATGGTTAAACCCTTTGAGTGCCAGAAAGGTACACATCCTTTTAACCCCTTGATTGCTAGAGAGATGTCCTGTGCATAGCTTCTCAATGTGTTGTTGACCTCCCTTCATTGAAGTTTAAGTGCCCCATTTAAATCAATATGAATTTGATGAGTTTTTATTGTTCCCTATTTTGCAGTTGTTCCTTTTTACTTTGTGCATATGGAACCTTCTAAAGTCAAATAGCTCTCTTAAATCCTATATAAATGCCATATAAATTTAAAAGGACTGTACTTTTATTGCCGTCTGATTCTATCAGTAGGAACACATTATACCTTGTAGGAGTTTACAGGTTAGCTGCAAACCACAATGTAAGAAATGTTTGATAGAATCAGAATAGATCCTATTAATAAATCCCTCTGCAACTTCTGCCTTTCCCAGAATTTCTAACTTTGAAATCGGAACTACCATCCGACATAATCTTTAGCTTCACTAAGTCCCCATCTGGCGACTAGCTGCTTAGTAGCGCTAGTCGCCAGAATAATTACCTTATTTAATAGATTTCTCCTCTCTTCCCCGGCTGACAAGCAGGACGGAGCGCGGACATCTTGCCAATTGTGATATCCAGCCATCGTGACATCCACGCCCCTGCGCTGTCAGTCCCAGCTGGGTCTAGGAGGCGTTGCTAGGAGCCATTTGGCTCCGGCTGGGACTGACAGCGCAGGAGCGCGGACGCCACAAAAGCAAGATGTCCGCGCTCCATCCTGCCTGTCGCCCATGGAAGAGAGCAGAAATCTATTTAAATAAGGTAATTATTCTGACGACTAGCACTACTAAGCAGCTAGTCTCCAGATGGGGACTTAGTGAAGGTTAAGATTGTATGGGGTGGTAGTTCCGCTTGAAGCAGAAGGGTATGATAAGCCTGCAGGACTTTTCATGAAAGAAGGCAACTCATTACAGGTCACAAAACTGTTTCAGGCAAATTAAAATGATTTTAAAATTTGCAATATGAGATATTCATAATGCTGCTCTGTGTGTGTGCAGTTGCAGTCTCCAAGACAGGCTATGCCAGTTATGGGTAACTGGTGGCTCTTTGAAGCTTTTCTTGTGGATCCAGTCTGTTCTCTGGTATAGGGAGATGTAGAAATAATGTCCCTATGTTGCAGTGCCTATGCTATATTTCTGCACCCCGTCATGGAGGGAGGGGGGAGAAGGAGGGGAAAAAAAACTCATCCCCCCACCCCCTTAAAGCATACATCCCTTTACAGTAACTCTTTCAAAAAACCAATTGATAGTTCTTAGTAAGATTCCAATTCTGCATCTGATATGGGAAATATGCACCAAGTGGTGAGTAAACCTCTCCAGGGTTTGAAATGTCTGCAGCCTGTACATTCAGCTGAGTAGAAAAATACGTTAAGTGTTTGGGAATGTGCTGTCACTGGCAAGGCTCCACACATCTTGCTGCAGTGGTGGACAAGAGTCTGTCCCAGGACCTCTTACCGCACTCAGAAGCTTCTCCAGCAGTGCCCAATATGTTGTCTGGGACAGTGACAAGAGGTGATAATGTCCTTCTACCATATCACACACACACACACACACACCTTGTTTTCATCTAAAAAAAAAAAAAGCAGCACATTTTTGTTGCCTCAAATCATCCATTATTTTACGTGGTGCCAGAGAGTTCTCCACATTAGGCCCTTTGAGTGAATGTGGTGGCCTATCATTTGTGGCCTAGATATTGATTGATGATTGTGTCTTCAGGACAAAAGAGTACAAACTCAGGAATAATTTGTTCCATGGCTCAGACCACTAATAGAATGTTTAGTTTCTGAACAGGTTACATATGTCTTCCAAAGAAGTACATGAGCCATGGCTGCACCTTTTGGCTGCTGTTTGAGAACCAAGCACTTGTCCTGACAGCAGTAGTAACTTTTGAACGTCCTGTACAGTCCAGACTTAGATCCTTCCTCAAGCACTCCTCGGTTGCCTGGGTCCCTTGTTTAAAAAAAAAAAAAAAAAAAAAAAAAAAAAAAAAAAGGGTTACAGTGGTAGTAAAGGTTTATAAAGACATTTCAAGAATTAGGTGGTGCCCTGGTCGCTATGGGAACATGACTTTGCTATGTTTTGCACCTCCGTCTGGCCTTTAAAGTGGTAAAACCCTCAAAATTCCCTCTAACGTGCTGTGTGATGTCATTGCATTACTTGGCATTTATGGGAGAGAAAGCAACACTTCTGTCCTCTCCAATACAGCCTGGCAATTTCACTAAAAAACTGGGTTGAATGGAGAGGATCGGAATCTCCCATAAACAAGTAAAGCACTGACATCACTCAGTCCTGCAGGTCACTGAGATCTGCAGGAAGATCAGAGAGAATGGGAGAGTTTAAAAAAGTGTTTCTTGTGCACGTAAACCCCAAAATATGTATCAGTGTGCTTTTCCAATTTATCTGGAGGCTGCTGTCCATGACCAATTGCCCCCCCCCTTTATTTATATACGTGATAAGTGCAATGTATGGTATGATTGATGTGATTTTATTTAACGGATCTGAGCCCATTTCTTTTTTGGTGATAATGTCCCTTAAGATATAGGGATTTTATCAGGATGCAGGCTGTATTTAAAGGCCTTTACACTGAACCTTTACTGTCCGTTTAAAGGGATAGTAATGTTTCACAAAAATAGCAGCTGCAATTAATCTTCATAGTAACTGAGCCATAGAGAGTGTTATTTCAATATTGTCAGAGTTGTAGTACAAGAGTAATAATGATAAAGTATCCCCCTTCCGCCCCTTTTACCTAGTGTAACACTGCGGTCCTCAGATGTGGAATATGGCTGTAAGACCAGACAACAGTAGGGGACAATCTTCTTACTCTGAGAACAATGAAAACCCTGCCCCCCTTGACAAGTTTTTCAGGTTTTTCCCTTTTCTTAATTGAAGATTGTCCCTCTCTGCAGTCTACCTGGGCACCTCCCTTCTGATCTGACTGAACAGTGTTATATCAGTAAAAAGGGCAGGAGGGGATACTTTATCATTCAATTACTCTTGAACTACATCTCTTACAGAATTGAAATAACACTCTCCAAGGCCTAAATACTATGACGATTAATTGGAGCTGCTTTTATTATGAAACATTACTATCCCTTTAAGTCTAGAACATTGTGGTCAGCTAGTGCTTGGTATTACCCTATTCATACAGCATATTTCTCATCAAGATAAGAAATGTATCCGTTAATAGTATTTACAAAAGGCATGTTTTTGCACAGACTTGGTGAATCAGAGAGATGGAGGGAGAGAGAGATGAGGTCTATGAAAGACCCAGTGTAATCAAGACTCCTCTAAGGACTCGTCGGTCTCAGTGCATGAACCACAAAGTCTAATACATGAATTAAGCAAGTTGCAATAAGAGCAGTGTATCAGTTAATGTGCTTTTCGGTGCAAATATTGACTGATACCATTTGGTATTGGTCAACGACTTGATGGTATTTCCCTGTTTTTGTATGCGAGGAAGGGAAATGCAATCAAAAATTTTAGTGTGGCCACAGAGTTGATTTATGTATGTGTGTGGTTGCACTCATAGATTTCTGTGGGATCCTCCAGCATGAAGCTGGCAAATAGAAATAGTGAATCTGTCTGGCACTTTCTCTTTGACAAACACTGACCATGTATGAAATTGGGAGTAGATGAAAACACAAGGACATCTGGGGCTCTAGTACACACATTATATAATCTTGCTGCTGATTAGGATACCAGTAGGATACCAGTCCTTGTTGGAGCACAGCTTCCTTTGCATAGTGTTGGGTAGATCAGGGAGTGTGATGTCAAAATGGGGGTGGAGTTAAAATAATTTCAGTTTATCTTAAAGTTGCAGTAAACTTTTTATTAAAAATAAATATCATAGGGCTTCTCTTGCGGAGTAAAACAAGGATACTCCCATTGCTGGAAGTTTTTTTTTTTTTTTTTTTTTTTTTTTATTCAAAACAGTATAGCTCAGTGTTTATTTTATTTTATCGTATTATATGTATGTGTTAGTTTAATGTAACAAATAATTAAACAACAATTTTCTGTCATGACCACTAAGGGGTGCTGTTTCTATCACTACATTGATCAGTATTCTTTAGTGAGGTATTGGATTAGCACATCCTCCATATACTCAGCACTGGCCTATAGCTGATTTACTAAAATACTTGTGTCAAATGCTCCCAGTATTGACATATGAACTGGGAGGAAATGAGTGGGTGTTAACGGACATTCTTTTCATCTGCCTTGTTTTCATTTTCATACTAATAACTTCTGAGGAAAGTGACAAAACTTTACCAAGTATCCCTGGGAATGATATAGGGGAGGCATTCAGGGTTTGCTGGTACTAATGTCTTACAGTAGTGCTGTGTATGCAGAAGGGAACATACACTCTTGTGCAGGGGTAGTCAACCCTTGTTCTCAAGAGTGCAGGTTTTCAGTTTAACAGTGTGCAGTGCACTTAGGTTTCTACAGTTAATTTTACTGTGTTTTAAATAATTTTAACACACAGTCAGGAATAACAGGTTTAGTTACCGGAATTATACCCTAACCTGTCATCTACCTAGTATATTTACTAGCTAACCTAGCTATTAATTTCTATGCTAACTAATTAAAGCTAACTTAATTATATGCTAACCTACCTAGTTAATTAGCTAGTACTTGAGTACTACATCCAGCACTAAAACAATCTGAGGAAAGAAATTGTGTTTTGTTTCTTCCAACAATGCACTGCACTGCAGAGAGATGAGGTGCTGATCACAAGCCATGGTGTTTTTTGTTTTTTTTTCTTGCTTCTATGGCAAGTAAGGAAAATGCGGCACATCCAGGTTATAAAAAGTTTGAGAGACCATCCCCTTGGAAATCGGTACTGGCCAAAGTAATAACCCATCACAGATAAAATAGAGAGATTCACCATCAATCACAGCCATAACCAAGGTGACTGTCCACTTCCTGCTAGGATTGTATTGGCTCTTCTGGGTATCAATCACTTCTCTCTTCCCTTCACACAGTCCCTTCCCACTTTCCCAGCTGAAAGGGCACAAACACTGCTAGCATCAGCACGCCCCTCATTGCTTTTGGGAGTTTCAAACTTCACAGGTCTAGTGATGTTTGTTGTAGTGGTGGCAAAGGTGGCACTTATGGCAGTGTATGCCACCTCTGGCATTCACAGGGGTAAACAATGCATTTGCTAGACTGAGTGAGAAGCAGTTTTACCCATTTTCAGTGGCAGAGGAGAACCCAATGCATTACACTTAATGAAAGTGTTAAAGTCAAAGTGTTAGACTTACCTAGGCAGGAGTCCTTCAGACAGCAGCCTTGTGTGGCAGAATATGGAACTTTATTAATTAATTAGGATAATTACTTTTTTGTTTATTTTTTTTCTTCACAGGGACTGTTCTTTCTAGATGGGAAGTAGCATTTCTCTAGCTGACAATGGTCACATTTAACCATGGTTCTAGGTGCTTGGTTTTCTTGTTTTAAACTGAGTGCATATTGTCAATTGTGAGGAGTGGGAAACATAAAATACATAGGCATATAGACTTGAAATGGAGATCAATAAATACCCTCATCTGCATTTACAATAACAAAAGATATACCAGAGAACTGTATGAATATGGTTGCCAGTTCATCTTTTAACCCCTTAGTGACCGGCCACACGGCCGGCACTTAGTGTTAGTAATATCTAAAAAAAAAACTTTTTTTGCATTTAAAAGAGCTTAAAAAGCTGATCTAAATGCAAAAAAATGTATCTCTCAAACCTCTATGGTTTAAGAGATACGGGCGTTTAAAGTTTGATCTCTCCTTCTGACAGCTGTAAAGCTGTAAGCAGGAGATTCGTGTCGGTCGACACGGTGGCACTTGAGAAGTGCTGAGATCTCCTTACTTACACGGAATCCCTTCATTGGAATGGTCTAAAACGTGTGCCTAGTGTTCAGGCACATGTTTTAGACCATTCCAATGAAGGGATTCTGTGTAAGTAACGAGATCCCGGTACTTCTCAAGCGCCAGCGTGTCGACTGACACGGATCTCCTGCTTACAGCTTTACAGCTGTCAGTAGGAGAAATCAAACTTTAAACGCCCGTATCTCTTAAACCATAGCGGTTTGAGAGACACGTTTTTTTGCATTTAGATCAGCTTTTTAAGCTCTTCTAAATGCAAAAAAGTTTTTTTTTTTTTTTAGACATTACAACACTTTAACGTCCTCCGAACTTTTTTCCCCACTACCTTCTACGACTTCCTGGACGTACACGTACGTCCTTTGTCACTAAGTGACAGATTCTGCGGGAAGTACATGTACGTCCTTTGTCGCGATGGGGTTAATAAGGGAACATGCAGCATCCATTTTGACGGTGGCTCCAAACCATCTCCTCAGGGGCCCATAACAGGCTATGCCTTTAGGATTTCTCTGCTTGTGCACAGGTGAGTGAATCAGATTAAGATTTAGCAGCCCTGTGTATGAATGACTTTTACTTAGGTCATTTCTGTTAAACGTATGAAAAGCCACCTGCTCCTGTAACCACAGGAACTTTTTTTTGCAGATATCCTGACTATATTGTAGGTAACTGATCTATCTTACACCTCTCTTGTCTGGTAGCTCTTGTGCTAACAGTTGGGAACAGAGGAAGGAATTACCCTTTGTTAATAAGAAGCCCTCTTCCTGTTCTAGCTCTCAGATGGGGTTATCTCTCAGTTTTATGTTCATATGGAGAAATTCAAGAAATCAAATTTATTTATTTATTTATTTTTTATTTTGATTGACTTCGTGACTGTCCAAACATTCACATTCTTGTAAGCATTCACATTTCTCAAACATGCACAATTACATTCTCTCTCTTGCTTGCTGTCTCCTCTCTCTCTCTCTCACACACACACACACACACACACACACACACACACACACACACACACACACACTCACTCTCTCTCTCTCTCTCTCTCTCTCTCTCTCTCTCTCTCTCTCTCTCTCTCTCTCTCTCTCTCTCTCTCTCTCTCTCTCTCTCTCTCTCTCTCTCTCTCTCTCTCTCTCTCTCTCTCTCTCTCTCGCGCACTTATACACATCTATCCTGCTAAAATACAGACTCCAATATCCTAGGGTTATGCAGAAAGTAAAATAAGTGCAACACAAACAAACCAATGGAACCAAAACAAAAAAAAAAAATTCCTCAAAGTCCAATTTTCTTTCTAGCCATACGTTCGGCCTTTGTCATATCACTCTTGTTGATTCAGAGGAAGGCAAAAAAAAAAAAAACCTTACTGCAGCCATCCTATATAATAATTTGCTAAATGTGTGTTTGTCAGAAGCCGTCATGCACAGTAGAGATGGCTGCACACGCTGCAGTCATGCGCACTACAGACTGCCCATGCTGCGGCCGATCACAGAGCAGTGCGCAGAGAGGACTATGGTCTGAATTGGGAGCGCCCCGCTCTGTATCAGCCGTGGCGTTGGCAGTCTTTACTGTGCATGACTCCACCGCGGCCTTTGCTGGGTGGCACTGTGGCCCGTGTACACAGGCTCTTCAACTAGTTTGCAATAAAGCCCCTTGTGGGTAAAACATTCCTTCCTGACTCCAAAAGGCAGTCAGATATTTCCCTGGATTAATATCCTATCTTTTCATGTATCGTGAAGCAGTCCTATGGTGCACTTTTTTTGCCCCAGAATTGTTCATCGTGTGTTTTCTGCATAAGACCACTAATATGTTATAAATGCAAAGAGAGACAGGACTGTACAGGTAGAGGAAATGAGTGATGGAGCTTTCTAGGAACTGTATGTCACTTTTGAAGTTTGATCATAAGGAAATGAATGTTCCTTCTTCACTTCTCCTTTCTGTCTCTGCATGAATGAATATTTCATGACTCTGCATTTCCTAGGCATGACTTACGTTGATAAGTGTCACTCATCCTTTTGTTACGTAGACTTTTCCTCGGGGGATGGATGTGGTGGGGGGGCAAGTATGTAATTCTGGAAAGTTAGTGTGACAGTGTCAGCATGACTGGGTTTATGTATATGGCTTTATCTGGATATGTTGCTGTAACAGTGTGTTTGATCAGAGGGAATAAAGTCAGCATTTAACACATTGTTGGCCAGGGCTTTTTTTTTTTTTTTTTTTTTTTTTTTTTTTTTTTTTTTAACACTACAGGACCAGAGCAATTTTGGACTTTTCACCATCCAACTTTCCAAGTAAGATCCTGTGAAGTGACATCAGTCCTCCTATCTCAGAAGCGTGCCCCCCACTGCAAACTCTAATAAGGGGCCCATGTTCCCAGTGTCAGTTAAGCCCTGCCCCAATTAAACCCTGCCCCCACATATCAGACAAGACATTTGAAGGCATTTGCAGCACTCAAGGAGATTTAAAGGAGATGTATCCTCTTATAAAAAGGTGTTACCATCTGCTTTGTTCATAAAAGTTATTATAGAAAAAAAATAAATAAATAATCGAAATACTTATAAAGATATTCCATCTTGAAGCAGAAGAGCTTTGCAGAACAATCAGCGTGTCCCATTATGCTGACCGGCAAAGCACTTCTCCACGTCCTATTTCTCCTCCCACCTCCCTCCCAGCTGCCCTAGGTTGCAACCTCAGTATAATGCTAATCGAAGCTTGCTGTAACGTTAGGAGCAGTGCATAGCACACCAAATGGAAGCGTGAATGCGCTCCCTGGGGCAGCTGGGAGGGAGGTGGGAGAAGAAATACAACATGCTGTAGAGTTGTGCTGTGCACATAATGTGGAAGTGCACAGCACAGAAGAAAGGATATCTTTATAGGTATTTCGATTAAAAAAAAAAAAAAAAAAACTTTCCTAGATTAACTTTAATTAACAAAGCGGACCTTTTTATAAGGTCATACATCCTCTTAGAAAAAAAAAAAAAAAAAAGCATCAGAACACGTATTTGGGTTCATATACTTTTAATCCCTTGAATGCCAGAGGGGCAAGTAATGCACTGGACAGCCGTGTGTTGCTTAGCCCTCTAGCATGCAAAAGCTTTAACCCCTTAGTGACTGACCGCAAGCACACACGGCCGTCACTTAAAGCCCGGCTAAGAATCTTTATTTATTTATTTTTTTAATTATTCCGGAGTCCCTGAATGGCGTGCAGCCGTGCGGGGACCTGGACTTCCTGGACGTGCATGTACGTCCTCTGTCACTAAGTACCAGTTTTTGCGGGACGTACATGTACATCCATTGTCGTGAAGGGGTTAATATTACTGAGCTCCATACCAAACTAAAAACAAATGGCCTACAAACCAGTCTTACACACATACAGTGAGGGAGCAGCAGCCATACCATTTTCTCACCCTGCCCTTTTCTATTACTATAAATGTATGGGTCTCCTAGCAGCCTAAGGGGTTAACCAGATACAAAAATACATATTACACTTTTCTCCATTAGCCCTTGGGTGCTAGAAATCTCTAACCCTCATTGAGTTAATACAGAAAAGTGTAATTTTACATATTAACACTTTCCTGATGGTAAACCCTAATATCACACAAGATTAAGTTATTTAAAACGGTTAATGAGATAAAAGTTCAACAGCATCAGAATATGAACATGGCATCATACATGCTTAATCCTTTGAGTGTCAGAGGAGCAAGCAGTGCACTGTACAGCAGTGCTTTGCTTAGCTCTCTGCTTAAATATGTGTACTTAAAGGAGCCGTAAACTTTTTTTTTTTTTTATATGAAAGCACATACTTTATAGAGCTTTTCCTGCTGAATAAAACAAGGTCACTCCCATCGCTGTCAGATGTTTTATTCAAAATTTATAATAGTTCAAATAATCAGGAAGTGAATTTACTGTGTTTTACTTCCTGATGGTTCTAACTGACAGGAAGTGACAGGCAGTTTCTATCACATTCTATGGAGAACTGTAAGTCATTTACTTTCTTGACTTTCCTCTCCATTAGAATGTAACAGGAAAAACTAATTCGAATTTGACCACTAGAGGGCACTGCTAATGTAAAAAGAAAAAACGTGGGTATAAATGATAATAACTCTGGAAATATAAATCTCTTGGCAGTGGGAATACCATTATTTTACTTAGTAGGAAAATCCCTACAATATATATTTTTTCCTAAAAAAACATTTACTACTAATTTAAGTGAGATTTTCACATATGATTTGCCAGAGTTAAACACAGTTGTCAATATCACATTTTGTCATAAATAACCCCCTCGAATATCATATAGGTGTACAATATGCACCACTCAAATCCTCAAGAGGTGACTAAATCTGGAGGCTATGCACAATGAATTGAAAAGCAGTTCACATTGTACATCCATTTGTTCTTCAAGGGGTTAACTTGTGATAAGACATTTGAATACTGGGTGGGTTTAAAGCTGGCCAGGGATGGACAATCGCATGTCCACAACAGTGTCCGTAACGACTTAGTATTGCATTTAAAGCTGGTTGCTCATCTCTGGCCAGCTTTAACCCTTTGAGTGCCAGATGGGTATCCAGGCCATCAATTCGTAATGGGTTTGATACCCCTTTGACACTCAAAAGGTTAAACCATAACCCAGTAGTTATTTGTCAGACTTAAAATATATGGGTTTCCAATGTGGCATGTGCATTGGTTTACAAGGCATTGTACACCCCTCTAATTCTCGAGGTTTATCAAGCATGATACGCCATCTTGGGGATCATAGGGGTGCACAATGCCTTGAAAAGCCATGCATATGTCCCACTGGACACCCATTTGATATTTAAGGGGTTAAATCATGACAAAGGTGACACTGCCATTGGCTATTGGGTTAAGGTCTAACCTTTTGAGAGCTAGCAGGTAACATAAGGCAAAATATGATATTACTGACCAGGTGTGAACAATCTTATAAAACACAATTTCTTAACTACACATAAACCAATATATTGAATATATTTAAACCCTATCTCTCTCTGTATTACAAATCAAATTTATGATGGTGACTTTAATACAGTCAACATCATACATTTAACACCCTGGCAAAGTCAGGGTTAGGTCAGGGTTTAAATATAAGTATTCAGATGTATATGTTAATAATGTAAAAAAAAATATAGATAGATAGATGGACAGATAGAGAGAGAGATAATGAATAGAGAGGGGCAGCACCAGTGGGACCTTTTAAATAAATGTATTTAAGCAAATAAGCAAAAAAATGGTCATTTGCTTAAAAAACTTTATTTGTGTGTGTGTGTTTTATTTATATATATATATATATATATATATATATATATATATATATATATATATATATATATATATATATATATATATATATATATATATAAATAAATAAATGTATGTATATAATATCTTTATTTTCCAGGGATGGGCAATCATAAGAATCCAATGTCTACTAATATATAATACACCAATATACCGTATATTATTGCATAGGTTGGTACAGCAATATATTTTTATGGATGCTCATCCCTGGCAGTGCCAATATTTTGTTTCTTTCTTTCCATAGCATTACATAACTGCATGCAGTGAGTGTACATTTCGTGTATAAGTTAGTAGATGTTTTTAACCCTTTGAGTGCCAGAGGGGTTTGCAATGCATTGTGTACCCCCTGGCGCTCAATCGTTAAAAAGAAAAATTGTTTACCAGGGTGGGCAGTCATAAAAACCACGTTACTGTTTTAGTATCTACACAGCAATAAACTTTGTATTGGTGTACTATTATTAGTTAGTGCTGACTAATATGGCTGCTCGCCCCAGGTAAATACTTATGTTTTATAAAAAAAACACTATTGACATAGAATGCACAAATATACAGTACTAGTTGAACAGCCTGTTACACGGGCCACAGTGCCACTGCCACCCGGTAGCGGAGCGTCCAGCTCTGTATCGGCCGCGGCGCAGGCAGTCTGTACTGCGCATAACTGCAGCATGCGCAGCAGTGTCTACTGCGCATGACGAGGCGTTAAACACGATTTAGCAAATTATTATATAGGATAAGGATGTGTATGTCAAGTTCAGAACTGTGGTTTTTATCATTTGCCCACCCCTGGCCAATATTTTGTTTTGTTTGTTTGTTTGTTTTTTGTTTTAAACATATCTACTAATATATACACCAGTTGTACACCTACTGTATGTATTTATGCGTTAGTAGATTTTTTTTTTTTTTTGGCATGACCAGGGGTTGAGCAATCATAAAAAAAACACATTTCTTCCTGCATCACAGTACACCCTAAGGCACACTGGCTTAATTAATCAATGATGTTCCATGACCGTCACTAGTCCTCAATGGGCCGAATTGTACGTGATGGTCCTGGCACATTATTGGTCCTTAAGGGAGTAACATTTTATTCACAATATATTGTATATGTCTCTGGTGTGCTCAGAGGGTAAAAGGAGCAGTCCCTCGTAGCTGAAAAAATTACTTGACCCTTTAACCCTATAGAGGCATTCAAAGGGTTAAGAACTAACACAATGTGTTACTCACCCCCTCTGGTCATCAAGGAATTAAAGGAATAGTATGAAAAGGAAAAAACCTATGTCAGGGTTTATTCTGTTGGGTAAAGCAAGGCCTCTCCTGCTACTAAGATGTTTTATTCAAAAGTTAGTACATTTCCAGCTTGCGGTTTTTACCTGCAGTACCTACATGACCTGAAACCTTACAGTGGCGCTGTAGTTAGAGCAGCCTATGGAGAGGGTTATGGTTATTGATAATAGTTTCCATAGACTGTTGTCTACTGCACCACCATAAAACTTCAGGCAATGACAGTGCTGTGCCCAGAACAATACAAGAATGAGCTTCAATAACTTGAATGAATTTCTTTTCAGTGGGAATGCTTTGGATAGCTCTCTGACACCCACAGGGTTAAATAATGTATTTCTCCATATTGCACAGTATTTTCCCCTTTAATTAACAGCTGTAACTGTAACAGTGCGTGTTTCCAGGATATCTATGCATGAGTACAGGTGAATCGGTCAGTGACACTGTTTAAAGGGATAGTAATGTCTGTTTTCAACCCAGGGTGATATTATAGATATTAAAAAGTTCATTGATGTTAGTCTGGTCTCTCAATCATGTATAATTTGAGAGATACACAATTATAAACTTCCCCCCTCCCTCCCCTTTCACAGATGTGAGCTATCAAGCTGACAGAAGGAGATTCAGGTCACCAGTGGCTCTTTAGTAGAGACAAAATAGCTCTATCTAAAAAGTAGTTCTTCATGGGAGCAGTCTACAAAGTGTGCCTGGTTTGCAAGCACACTTTGTAGACCGTTCCAATGAAGTATTTCTTTTTAGATAGCGCTATTTTGGCTCTGCTGAAAAGCCGCCTGCCGGGCCCAGGACCAGGATCTCATGATGTCAGCTAGAGGCTGACACCTGTGAAAGGGGAGGGAGGGGGATGTTTATCACCGTATATGTCTCAAACTATACATGATTGAGAGACCGGACTTACATCAGTGAATTCATTTTTTTGTAATAACTACATCCCCCTGGGTTAAAAACAGACATTCTTTCCCTTTAATTTATTCTCCTGTGCTCGTACAGAGTTCCTGAAAACACCCACTGTTTGTAGCTCTTGAGGACTTGGGTTGGCCATCCCTGATTTATACCTCCCATTAATTCCCAAAGCCAACCACTCACAAGAAAAAACAGGAGCCAAGAGAGCATTGTGGGATTTGGGCTCCTGATATATCTAGAGTAAGAGAAATTGAGAGCAAGTACTTTCCCCTTTGCTATATTAACATGAAATATGTCAAATATTTTTATGCAAGAGCAAAAATAAAAACAAAGACCTTCTATTGTCTCCCTTTAACGTGATAACAGTACTAATCTTAACCTCTTAAAGGGGATGTTTACAACTTTGCATACATAGTTTCCTTATAAATGATAAATAATGAAAATTGTATACTTTTTTTAAAAAAATCCGTTCGTTTGGAGAAATTAAAAGATTAAATGTAGCTCTGTACCTACTTCGGCAGACCATGTTGACCAGATCTGTACTACATTCTGAGCTTCTATCCAGCCTCCTCTGATGACGGAGGCTGTCTGTCTGTAAGTTGGAGTGCTCTCAGTGGCCAGAAATCGATCTCTGCCAATGAGATCACTCCAGCTTAGGGACAGCCACCTCCCTCATCAGAGCAGGCTGGATAGAAGCTCAGACTGCGGTACAGATCTGGTCAATGCGGTCTGCCGGAAGTCGGTACAGAGCTACATTTAATCTTTTAATTTCTCCAAACGAGAGGATTTTTTTAAATAAAGAATACACTTTTCATTATTTATCATTTATAAGTAAACGATTTAGGCAAAGTTGTGAAGATGGTGAACATCCCCTTTCAGGACCCATGACGTGCCAGGACCGTTACAATGGTGCCTGCTCTTAAGAACCGGTGACGGTACTGGCACTTCATGGCATTCTGGGATGGCAACACGGCTGCACCCTGCTCTGCCATCCCAGAATACTGTGCGCAAAAAAAAAAAGCTCTGGTCCTTTACAGCTGCCCTCTCACTGGATCAGGAGGTCGTTAAGGGGTTCATTTTTGCCCTAGGAGGCATTGCCTCTCAAAATCTTCTGTAGTAACTCAAGATCTCATAGCTGGTAAAATCTGTTTTCTTTTTCCTCTTGCAGCAGATCGGCCAATGAACAGCTCGCTCTCTGCCTCTCAGATACACAACATCAGTTCCAAAGAACCACTTAACAGAGTTCTTGGTAAGATACTAGTATTGCATCCTACAGCTGGAAATATGCACTAAGATGTGACTTCACCAGTGAGTAAAAAAAAAAAAAAACCTGATCCCTTCGTTACTTTTACAGCGTGTGAAGTCTCTTCAAATTCTAAAATAAGCTGTGTAGAATAAGAGAGGGGCTGGGGAACTCTATTGCTGAGCAACATGCTGCACCAGGGTCTTGTGTGGCCCTCATATATTTCTTCTGTGTCCCCAGTCTGATCTTGGTACAGTGAGAAGAGATAAATTCCCTCTATCACAGCAAACAGACTCCATTTTGTTTGCTGTGATAGAGGCACTCATCATCCTTTGCCTCAAAGCTCACTTCATTTTACACTTGTCCACCTTAACCCCTTAGGTCTTTCCTCCCCATGAGGTGTCTAGAAGTTGCAGGACAACCTTTTCACCTCTTTGAGTTCTGTTCAGGAGATTGTACCTCTTGGGTCAGCACTGTCAAATAGCCAAGGGAGCATCGAACTGCAGTTTATATGATCAGGACACTCTTTTCCATGTTTTTCTAAATATTAGCTTGTATTAATTAATCAGGAGACACTTTATAACGGCTTCACACTTGTTAGCAAGTGTATGTTCTTATTCTGGAAAACCCATAGCTAGAATTAGACAGTACTTCTGATGAAATGTTATGAGGATATGTGGAATAGACTCTCTGCAAAACTGTTAGGAGTTAATCTAATTTTGCCCAAACATAGGGGTCATCGATTAGGTTAAATGCTTAAGGTCTGGATCTATTTTGAACCTTAAGGGGTGCATCAGATTTCACATTTCTTGCTACAGGTGCTCTGGGTTCCCTGATCTAACAAAGAACCACACTGGATCAGGATGAATTGACTCCAAATATCTTGTGTGTTAATAAAATAGCAGGGTATTGGGGTGTTGGAATAGGTTTGACATCTTTGACACCCCTCCAACGTTGCAACAGTCCCACTCTTTTATCTCCATTCTTCTGGAGCTCATTCTCATCCATAGACTCAGGCCATAGGCCGTGACTCCATCCTCTGATGCTCCAGAGGTTGTGTAACCAATCTGAAGTCAGGATCTTGACCTGTTTGCCTACCCCTGTCCCTTTTAACTGTAGTCACTGAGTCATTGGCCTCTCCAAGACAGGATGTAGTAGCTGGGAGAGGCTAAGCACACTAGTGATATAACCATTTGTTGTGCACCTAGTTATATTCCATCTCCTTTTTTTTCTTGCAGCCAATCTTTTCTTGCTGATATCATCCATTCTGGGAGCCAGGACAGCAGGTGCTCACACGCAGTTCGTGCAGTGGTTTATGGAGGAATGCGTGGAGAGCCTGGAGCAGGGCGGGAAGGGTGGAATCCTGCAGTTCATGCCTTTCAGCATGGTGAGCAGAAAGAGAGTGCTGACACTAATGGTGTAAAAAATAGATTACACCAACTGCATCATTGGGGGGCAAATACAGTTTCTCATTGATTTAAATGCTTTAACCCAGTGAATGCTAGAGCGTTCTCCAGTGAATTGATTTGCAATGTTTTGGATGTCTTCCTTGCAGTCAGGATGTTAATATCCTCATTTAAATCTAATGATCATTTTATTTATCCCATGTCCCTCCCATGGTGCAGATGGTTTGCCTCAGAATCCAGTTCTTTTTTGTACATCAGTCCCTTCATTTCTGTAGGATTCACAGGAAGAGAAGAAAGTGGGTGTTATAAGAAACTATTCTAGTCCGTGGTGGGTGCATGGTTGACCTTGTGCCTGGGTGCCAGTCTACCATGTGTATGCAGTTAGTACTTAGTGAGGCTGGTATAATAAAACCTGGAGCAAACCAATTGCAAACCGTAGGGATCAAGTAAAACTTTTTGCCCTGTGAGTTCTAGAGAGGTTTTCTATTTATTGAAAAAGGGGGCTAAAAGCCTCATTTAAATGAATGGGAATTTTAGAGGTTTGCATTTGTTCATCATGGTGCTGCTGGTTTGTTCCAGAATTGCAACATCCGCTTCATTCAGTTGAAGACCTCTGTAGCATCCAGAGAGTAAAATACAGTGGCCCAGTAGTAAATACACTGACCATACTAACCCTTTAACACTTTGTATGCAAGTGGGGTATGCAATCCATTGCATACCCATTTGGCACTCATAGAGTTAAGCACCAGAGTGGTGCACGTTTTTTCCCCATGCCTTTCGTCCTTACAGGGTTAGTATGTAAACTGGACATGATGGCAATATAGAATCTGGTAAACAAACAATCTAGCATAAACTATAAGCGGTTGTCTGGTGCAGGGGCCTTTGGGACTGAACTTGCCGTGCCCCCAACCTAGCTTGGTGGGTGTGGCCAGCCCAGCTGAGGCACCTCCCAAAAATAGCCAGCAACTTAACATAGTTGATGAGGCTGAAAAAAGACCTGTATCCAGCCAATGCCAAAACACCCATGTTGATCCAGATAAAGGCAAAAAAACAAACAAACACTAAAGCCATTTCCAATTAAAGGGGAACATTCACCTGAAAAAACTTTTGCCCATGGGCTTAAGTTAGAAAAACTATATTAGAATTTTTTTTATCTTGGTTTCCTACTTCATCAGATATGGAGACTTAATATTGTTCACTTCTGCTTTCGGCGGCACACTTTATGGGCAGCACAGAGTAGCTGGACTTCCCACCTCCCTCACAGCAGTCCCAGGGAGCGCGTTTCACGCTTCCCTTCATATTTATATTTATGTGGTGTTTTGTTACAGCAAGCTCCGTTTATCACGCTACTGAGGTGGGAAGTCCTGTTCCGCTGTGCCACACATACAATATCAACTCTCCATATCTGATGAAGTAGGTAACCAAGTTATAAAAAAACAACTATTCTAATGTAGTTTTTCTAACTTAAAGGGATAGTAATACTTCAAAATTACGGCATCTCTCATACCTTTATGGTTTGAGAGATAGCCGCTTTTAAACTTCGCTACCCCCTGCCTCTCTGCTGACGTCAGAGTTCTTGCTGCAGAAGGGAAAGCCCTTCTTTGAATCAAGCGGAGGCCCTTCAGCAGAGCCAGATCTCGTTATAGAAGAAAAGATCCTTCACTAAAACGGTCTTCTACATGTGCTTGGTAACCACAGAAGACCGTTTTAGTGAAAGATCTTGTCTTCTATAAAGAGATCTCGCCTGTGCTAAAGAGCCTCCACCGGTCCCGGGACCGGATTTCCCTGCTGCAGAAAAAACGATGACGTCAGCGGAGAGGCAGGGGAGAGCGAAGTTTAAAAGCGGCTATCTCGCAAACCATAAAGGTTTGAGAGATGCCGCTGGTGACATTTAATTCAGTTTTACAAAGGCTTCAATATAAGGGATAGTAATTTTGAAGTATTACTATCCCTTTAAGCCAATGGGCAAAGTTTTTTTTCATGTGAATATTCCCCTTTAAGCCCCAAGTGGGTAAAATAATTCCTTACCTGACTCCAAATGGCAGAGAGATATTTCCATGGATCAACAACCTATCTGCATTAAATTTACTCTTTCTAACAGGAAATCCAGACCTGTGTAATATAAAGAATGTTTTTGGATGAGGCAAATGTTTTCTTATCAGCCGATATAATTGACAAAGTTAACCTTATTTTTGTTTTTCTTCCTTCTCTCCCAGGTGTCAGAATTGGTTAAAGTCTCCACATTATCCAGCCCCAAAATCGTGTTGGCCATCACAGACCTGACCCTGCCTTTGGGGCGCAGAGTGGCAGCCAAAGCTTTAACAGCACTCTGAGTTCTTCTCACTAGCTTCAATCCATTATACATATCTCTATGTGCTAGACATGGCTGTAGCCCTGCACTTGTCAGACTAAAGCATCATTGCTTCTCAATGTGTTGCACTCTCCTACAGTCTACGGGTCAATATGGTTGTAACGTTTAGCTTTTTACCTATGAATTGGCAGAAGGCAGCTAACATTAAAGGAGCAATAAACTTTTTTTATGAAAAAGTATATATTGTAGGGATTTTCCTATTGAGTAACATAAGGGTACTCCCACTGCCGAGACATTTATATTTATAGAGTTATTACAGTTTAAACCCATTATTTTTATATTAGCAGTGGCCTCAAGTGGTCAAATTCTAATTAGATTTCCTGTTAGATTCTAATGGAGAGGAAAGTCAGAAAAGTCAGAGACATACAGTTCTCCACAGAATGTGATAGAAACTGCCTGTCACTTCCTGTCAGTTAGAACTATCAGGAAGTAAACACAGTAAATTCACTTCCTGATTATTTAAACTGCTATAATTTTTGAATAAAACATCTGACATCGATGGGAGTGACCTTGTTTTGTTCAGCAGGGAATGCTCTATAAAATGTGTTTTCATTAAAAAAAAGTTTACTGCTCCTTTAAGATAAATGTTAATGCTTAGGGCTATATTCTGGAAGATAAAAACGAGCAATTCAGGACCAAGCCTACTGTGCCATAGGGGACCAAATAGGTCTACAGTTCTCATTGATCTTAACCCCTTAATGACTCTTGATGGTCATAGTATGTCATGGGTAGATCTGACTTAAAGGGATAGTATTACTTCAAAATTACTATCCCTCATATTGTAGCCCTTAATAAACTGAGTTAAATGACACCAGCGGCATCTCTCAAACCTTTATGGTTTAAGAGATAGCCGCTTTCAAAGTTTCCTCTCCCCTGCTGTCAGCGTTCTGCTGCCAGCAGGGGAATCCGGTCCCGGGACAGGCAGAGGCTCCTAAACAGAGCCGATATCTCGTTATGGAAGGAAAAACGATTCATTGAAACAGTTTTATACGTGTGCTTGGTTACCAAGCACACGTAGAAGACTGTTTCAATTAATCATTTTTCCTTCCATAACGAGATATCGGCTCTGCTGAAGAGCCTCCGCTTGATCCAGAGACCGGATTCTCCTGCTGGCAGCAGAACACTGACAGCAGGGGAGAGGAAACTTTGAAAGCGGCTATCTCTTAAACCATAAAGGTTTGAGAGATGCTGCTGGTGTCATTTAACTCAGTTTATTAAGGGCTACAATATGAGGGATAGTAATTTTGAAGTAATACTATCCCTTTAACGAACCATGACGTACTATGACCGTCATGGAATTCCAGGCTCCCCCCGCGGCTGCACGCAGTTCGTGGAGTCCGGATCCAGAAACAAAAAAAAAAAAAAAAAAATGCTCCGTGGTCCTTAAGTGACCGCTGCATGCATGCGCGGCCGGTCCTTAAGGGATTAATGGGCTTTTAAACTTTTGAATGAGTCACAATGTATTGGAGACCTCTGTACAATCAGGAGATTATACCCCCATTTAAATAATTGGGAATGTCATTTATTCCCTGTGGCTCTCTTGGTTTGTTCCGATTTGCCCCACTTGAGCTACATAAATATAGCCTTCAATCTTTTGCTATATAATTGTGGCTACTCTGCTGTCTGGGTGTAGCAGAATTATAATCTTACAACTCTCAGTATACATGTAATCTTACTTCCCCATGCTTCTTGTTCCACCTCTGGCTAGCGTCGGTGGCAGCTTTATTCCTGTTGGCTTTGTGAATTGCTGTGACCTCACCTTGACCAGTAGGATTCATCGGCTATCAGGCCACACCCAGTGGTATAACATAGCTTCATCTCCAGAGCTCACAGAACCATTCCTATGAAGAAGTCCAAGTGGAACCTGTGCACTGAGTTCATAACGTTGCTACTCTAACACTTTCCAGCAGCAGCAATTGTTAAAATATTGAGCATTTAACATATACATTTTTACTTCATTGTATTATATGCCCTTTAAAGGTTTAGTAATGCTTGAAATCAAGTGAAGCTATGATCTGTCCTTATACTGTGTACTACTGCTCTGTTACTTTCCCAATGCTGACATCGCTATATATTCTTAGAAATTATTTTATTATTTGTCCCCATCGCTCCCCTTTTCACGTGGGTAAACCTCCTCCCCACAGATCTGAATTCCAGTTGCTTGACGGGATAAATCGCAACATGAGGGGAATCTTCCTTCATGTGGTATAAGGAAAATGCTGCCTTCGTTGATGAAGGAGCTAAGTTTTTTCCTAATACTGAAAGAAGATTGTCCCTCGTCACAATCCTTGGTCAGTTCTGAGGCAAGGAATATGACATAAGTATAAGGGGTGGGAGCGGGAACATTTTTTATATAATTTCTAAGAATATATAGCGATGTCAGCATTAGGAATGTAACAGCAGTAGTACACAATAAAAGGATGGATCTTAACTTCACTTGATTTTAAACATTACTAATCCTTTAACTCTCTCAGTATGAGAGGGACCTAGTAGAATATGTTGCCTTCACAAGACCTATAATGTTTTCTGTACCAAAAAATGTACAGGAACCAAAAGCTGTAAACAGCCCTCTCTTCACGCTCTCTCCCTCTCTTCACGCTCTCTCCCTCTCTTCACGCTCTCTCCCTCTCTTCACGCTCTCTCCCTCTCTTCACGCTCTCTCCCTGTCTTCACCCTCTCTTCACGCTCTCTCCCTCTCTTCATGTTCTCTCCCTGTCTTCACGCTTCTTCCTCTTTCACGCTTCTTCCTCTTTCACGCTTCTTCCTCTTTCACGCTTCTTCCTCTCTTCACTCTGCTTCTTCTCTTCACGCTTCTTCTCTTCCTCTCCTTTCCTCCCTCCCGCTCTGTCTCTCTCCTCCACAATGAGCCAGAGTGGATCTGCTTAACACACACTATAAATCCATCTAATTTCAGTTCTTGCAAATCTGTTTTTTCTATGTTGTATAAAAATATCATGTGCAAGTAATTGACTGGGTTAAATAAAATGTTTTAATATTTTTTTTTTCATGTGTTTCAGTGTAGATTATGTAATTGTGTTTGTGTGCATGTGTGTGCGCACATGTAATATAAATAAACTGATATTAGATCAATGAGTAAAGTGGCCACCCATAAGCCTGGACTGAATGACTGCTGCAGAGTTTTGGGATTGCACTGGCCACACCCACAACTCAATATGGTGGGTGGAGTGAGCATAGCTGAGGCACCATTCAAAATTGGCACTCAAGGCAGTTGCCTACTCTGCCACAAATAACACAAAGTACTGTAAAGCAAAACAGAACAAATGTTTAGCAAATTACCTACACAATGGAGGGAATTATACATTCCCATTTTGTTTCACTGCGGATAAAGATTTACCTCTCCCTTTCATTCCATTATCTGCTACAAGTACTTGACTCCTGGTCTTTGGTGATCACGTCTGTAGCCTCCACTAACAACACTGTTCATACATAACCAGTGATGCATTTAAGCCTATGGTGTTGCTGATTTGTGCCTATGTCCAAAAAAAAAAAAAAAAAAGGATGCCCTAGGTCTTATAACCTCCTCATTGGCACCTCTATCCCAAAGTTAACCTACCCAAATGATGTTTCTTCATAAATCAAATTTCCAGTTACAGTTGCCACCCAGCCGGTATTTTACAGGCAGGCCGGTAAAAAATAGGCTTCTGTCCAATGTTAAGTGTATGGAGGGAATGCCATGGCCGGTATTTTTTTTTTAAGAAAAGGTGGCAGCCCTATTTCCAGTTAGCCTCATGGATGGTAGTTATTAGCATTTGTTTGCTTTTAAGAGAAGGGTGGGGCCTGTGGAAGGGGCCGGATAAAGTGAGGGTCATGCAAAGGGTATATGGGGTTCAGGGTGGTTGCACTTGGATGAACCTAGGGCAGCAGAAAGACTAAATGCATCTTTATTCAAAATATAAATTGACTATCACTCTAGTTTTCCACAGTGCTAAGTTCATGGTTTATATGCAAGTCTAGTTAGCAAGCCCAGGTCTGTGCAAGTTCAGTCCCCAAGGGCCACCAACAGGCCAGGATGTAAGGATTTCCCTGATTAAGCACAGGTGAGTCAGTCACAATGAATGAGCCACTGATTAACTCACTTGTGCTTAACCCCTTCGCATCCGGTGACGTACCCGGACCATCACGCTGGTCCGGCACTTAAGGACTAGTGATGGTCCCGGTACGTCACGTACTTTTACTCACCGCGCTTCTGCAGGAGCACGGTGATTAATACCGGGGACTGAAGTTGATGGCTCCAAGACCGGAGCAATCTCTTTCAGTCCCTCATTCGACGTGCCAGCGCACGTGATCAGTCACGTGGGGCGGCACTCCGAAATTCCCTATCTGGTCCTTAAAGGACCGCACACCCCGGGACCGCTGGTCCTTAAGGGGTTAATCTGGGGAATCCTTACATTCTGGACTACTGGTGGCCTTGAGGACTGAACTTTTTTCACCAAACAGCGAGTGGAAATGTCCCTACTACTTTGTATAATATAAAGATAGCTTTCCTCAACTGCTTCCCCTTTATTACCCCTCTGCAGGAAATCATAGTTTTCTCTGGGTCACTCAGTGGTAAGCTTTTCCACATATGCAGAAACAAGTTAGAAACGGACATGTGATTTTTGTATCACCACAAGGGAACATGCAATTCATAAGTATAGCTCACACATTTTTACTGTTACTATGTTTACAATTGTTATCTAACCAAGTCTCCAGCTTTGTAGTATTTCTACAGAGAGACTTCTAAGAAAACCTTAAAATAGCAAACATACAGGAAGCTGTGCTATTTCCACCACCCACATCACAAATTTTAGGAAAATAAATTGAACTTTCTCATTAAGGGACTTACGGTTATAATGACCTTTTAACCTTGTGAGTGCTGAAAAGGTATCTAATGCATTGCGCTGTAATGCACTAGATACCTCTCTGGCACTCAAAGGACTACACCTTAATGACTGATGATGTGCGAGGACCGTCATGGCTGTCCAGGTATTAACCCCTTCAGTGCCAGGTGCTTGGGCACTTTCCTGTACCTTGTAGGCCAGACACATTTGCAGCATTTTTGCTATTCTTCTGTTTAGGCTTGATTTCCTCTGAGAATTTCTAGTTACATATGGAAAACTATATATTGTTTTTTTTTTTTGTTGTTTTTTTTGGGGGGGGTTTTCTCAGAAAGAATTGAGCTTTTTTGTGGTACCTTACATGAAGAGACTTTTGCATCCTGCAAAAAGCTATGCTGTCATAATGACAAAAAAAAAAGTGAACATTTACTTATTTTGCTAAAATCACAAGTTTCAGTTATTTGAAACAGCCCTGATTCCTCCGAGTAAAAAAAAAAAAAAAACAACAGATTTGTATAGTTTTACCTACATCCAGGGCTAGCGCAGAGCTCTAATCACCAGGAGTGCAAAAATCACATTTTTACATTTCTGCCCCTTCAAATGTACTGAAATCTGTGAAAACCATGGAATTTCTAACTGTATTCATTAGCTAGTGCTCTTAGGAGACAAATGACACCCCATTGGAATGCGTTGCCCTACCTTAGGGGTGCCAGTAGCACATAACCACACCTACCTGTTTGCTTCTTGGAAAATGGCTGCTTGTACTAAAAAGTTCATAACTGTTAGACACATGAAGGAAAGGTATAAATGGTATACCATTTTGCAAAGTATCAAATGAGAGGTCACTTGCTTTTCTGTCCCTGGGCTGAAGTGCACAAATATTTCCCAAATCTGGCGCTATAGAAATAAATACTTGTTTTTTTTACATTTCCACCACTTCAAAGATACTAAAATCTTTGAAAACCATAACATTTCCTGCTGTATTTAGTACTTGCTACCAACATGAGAAAAATGGTAGCCAATTTGTGTGGGTTAACATACAATATGTGGGTGCTAGGAACACTTACCTAAACCTCACACTTTTGTTTTTGAAATTATTTGCCTGCACTAAAATGGTTATAACCATAATAGATATGCAGGAAAGGTAGAGAAACAATGCCATTTTGAAAAGAAAACAACCTGCCGCATCTAATGAGGGGTCACTTGCCTTCTTACCCAAAGGCTGGTGTGCACAAGTGCCTCCAGAAGGTGGCACTACATTTCTGCCCCAAATATGGCAACCGCAGGAGAACAAAAGCTCTCCTGCCCTTCTTTCCTACCACCGGTAGAAGTGATTGCGATGGGGAATAGTACACCGATGTCACCAATGACATTAGGTGGCTTCCCCTGGTCCTGCCCACTCCTACCTGGAAGTTAGGGTAGGAGAGAGGGGAAAGGAGAAGCTCTGCGTGATCGGCTGGGAGATCAATAACTGTGGAGGCATGAGGAGTGATCCTCATGCCCCCGCCCCCAAAGAGTGCCAGGCAGCATTTTAGCAAAAATGCTGCCACTGCAAGCCGGTTATACCGGCTTATGCTGTCACCGCATTTTAGCTGTACAGGTACAGCTGTCCAAACTTGTACGTTGTAAGTAGCTGGCACGCTAGGTGTTAAGGACCAGTTAAAATCCTGGCAAGTGATGAAAATTTGATTGCAGCGTGGCTGCACACAGCGCTGTGATAACACATCACTTCAATGTGAAAAAAAACAAACAAACTGTGCTTTGGTCCTCTACAGAGCCCCACCCCTGGACCACATGGCCCTTAAAGGGATAGTAATGATTCAAAATAAAAGCAGCTCCAATTAATCTTCAAAGTATTTTGGCCATGGAGAGTGTTATTTCAATACTGTCAGAGTTGTAGTTCAAGAGTAACTGAATGATAAAGTTTCCCTCTCCCTCCCCTTTTACCTAGTGTAAGGCACCTCCCCTCAGATGTGAAATCTGGTCTATAGATCAGACAGCTCACAGCAAGGGACACTCTTCTGTGAGAACAATGAAAACCCTGCCCCCCATTACAGGTTTTTCCTTTATGCTAATTGCTGCTTGTCCCTCTCTGCAAGCCATCTGGGCACCATCCAGGACTGATTGACAATGTTATCAATGATAACATTTATAAGAGCAATTAGGATTTTCTGGCCATAGTAAAGTAAGTGGAGGTCATTAATATAAGATGTTGGTTCTCCTTTAAAGGAGCAGTAAACTTTTCTTTTTAATGAAAACCTATGTTATAGCATTTTCCCTGGGGAGTAAAACAAGGGCACTCCCACTGCTGTCACATGTTTTAATCTAAAGTTATAAAAGTTCAAATAATCAGGAACTGAGTTTACTGTGTTTACTTCCTAATAGTTCTAACTGACAGGAAGTGACGGGGTTTTTATTTTTTTTCCGGTTCAGGGCTTCCGGAGCGGTGTGCAGCCATACCGGGAGCCCTGAACTCCATGACGTGCCAGGACCATCACTGGTCCTTAAGTGCCAGACCGCCGTGATGGTCCTGGCACGTCAGTGCTCGTTAAGGGGTTAAATCTGTCAACCAGAAATGAGCCTCTGAAGCAGCATTAGTTATAATATTCTGTGTTCGGAGTAGGGTTGCCACCCAGACGGTATTTTACCGGCAGGCCGGTAAAAAATCGGCTTCTTTCCAATGTTAAGTCTATGGAGGGAATGCCTTGACCGGTATTTTTTTGAAGAAAAGGTGGCAACCCTAGTTCGGAGGTGTGAGGGATTTCTGTGTTTTTTCATATTGTATTATTTTATTTTACTTTTGGGGAGGAAGCATTTCCTTATATGGCTTGGCTCCTATTGTGTCCTTTCCTTTTGCATATAGAAGAGAGTTCGGAAGAGAACACAGAAGACATATCATCTGCTGGTTTGAGGCCTGCATTGGTGAAGCTGCATCTCCCTAATACTATCATGGTGGAGCCATGAGACCAGGGATTGTGTGTATGCTTGAAGGAAATACAGGCAGACTTAGTCAGAGATAAAAAAGTTTACAGTGTGAAACAGAGGGACACTAAGAGCATTATAAGGTGTACTAAATCCCAAGCAAAGTCTGTAAAAAAAAAAAAAAGTGACAAAACTTTATTTAGGTATATTATTGAATTTAAGATTAAAGTCAGAAAATGGTACATATGTGGAAGAACATAAGGAAATAGAGGACTGCATAAATCATGTATAGCCAACCCTGATCCTCAAGAGCTACCAACAATGCATGTTTTCAGCATATCCAGGAATGAGTACAGGTGGATCTTAAAGTGACTGAGTCAAAAATAATTCCACATGTGCTCTAGCTGGGATATCATGAAAACATGCAGCATTGGTAGATCTTGAGGACCAGGGTTGGCTACCCCTTTTCCAAATTGTATCTGGTCAGTCTTTACAGAAGTTTGTGGAGAAGGGAACCCCCCATTAAGAAGGGGAACTGCTAATGTTTACAAAGCATGAGGTGTCACTGATGTTATCAAAACTGAAAGTGGAATAATCAGTTGTTATTAAAAGCTTAGGTCTATGCTTAAAATAGCTGAGCTTTTTAACCATTCTCTGTTGACAGCAGTTTTTCCAGATGACTAGATAATTGCCACTGTTGTGCCACTACATAAAAAGGTAGTAGGGAGGACTCTGGCAATTACAGACCTGCCAGTCTGTTGAGACATTTATAGCTATTGAAAGGAAGAATTGTTTCATATCTGAAGTCTAATGACATAAAAGATCCATATGAACATGGCTTTACAACAGGAAGATCTTGCCAAACAAATCTGGTTGAATTTTTAGATTGTTACTCAAATGATAGACAAGGGTGGAGCAGTAAATGTAGCATATTTGTATTTTAGTAAAAGGTTTTGATATTGTACCACGTAGGAAGCTGATTCATAAGTTGCATACTTTGAGACTGGTAGTTGACTGGATAAACGGCTGAAGGAGAAGAAACTGTGTGTCATAATCCATTGAATGTATTCAGACGAAAGATAGGTTACTATTGGGTCAGTGAGAGGGTTTGTTCTCTTCCATATCTTTATTAGTGAAAATATTAGTGATATTCAAGGTAAGGTGTGCCTTTTTGTAGATACAAAAATCTGCAACAGGGTTGACTGTCCAGGAGGAATAAACCAAATCGGTGAGCATTTAAAAAAACTAGACATATACACGAATATAGGATCTAACGTTAAATGCTGAAACATGTGATAATGCATTTAGGACACAGAAACCCAGAAGTGGAATATGGACGTAACAGTTCTGTGCTGACAAAAACATAAGAGAAAAGGACATTATTATTTCAGATGGCTTGAAGGTAGACAAATCAATGCAATAAAACAGTGAGAAAAGAAAACCAGGTTCCTGGTTGTATATGAAGAAGCATTAGCAGCGGGGGAAAGGGTTACTAACGTACTCTGTAGATCAATGGTAAGACCTCACCTGGAGTACTGAGTATGGGTCTGAAGACCGCATCTCCAGAAAGTCATTAATAAGTTGGAGGCAGTTCAAAGAAGAGCCAGCAAAATGGTGCAGGGTCTTCATGACACAGGGTACAGGATAGACTCAAAGAACTTAATATGTATAACTTTGAAGAAAAGAGGGAGAGGGGAGATATGATAGAAACGTTTAAATATATTATGGGATGTGAGGAAGTTCAGGAGGGAAGCATTTTTCTAAAAAACATTGTTGAGAGACAGGCATATACCTGCAATCAACAAAGTATGCATGGGTAATTTACCCATCCCTGCTTGGGTGTCTTATCCTTGGCAGCTCTCTTAGGATCAGGGAAGGGCTGATAACCTTTGGCCTGGGGGGCAAATACAACCAAGTGGCCCACTTCTACTATCACTCCAGCCCAAACCTTTTGATAATTTTATTCTTGGCATTAATGTTCTAAAGTAAGGCACAATTGAAACCGAGCTACACCAGTGATACCGCAGAGCTTATAGTTGAAATGGAGCTACAGCAGTAAAACAACAAAGCTCAGAATTGAAATTGAGTTGTACTAGTGATACTACAGAGCATTTAATTAAAACAGTGCTACAGCAGTGATAACACAGAGCATTCAGTTGAATTGATGCTATACTAGTGATAACACAGAGCAGGCAATTGAAATGGTACTACACTAGTGATAACTCGGCCCACCATTTTTTTCATTGGTGATAACTGTACTTGATGCTCATAAATAATGCCTACAGCTTACAGTCTACAGATGAACTGACCCATAGAGATTACAATTTAAAAAAGTAACTGCATCAGACAGCGGGATCTACTTTGTCTGCAAGTCATCCTAAAATCAGATCTAGTGCCAACATGGAAACAACAGTTCATCTGTGCAACTTCACTCCCCACTTCTCTATTTTATATCCAGTGCAGATTTCCTTCCTTATCTCATCCTGCCACCCCCATACTTGCTACAACACTGTGTCACTGCCTGTTTCATTCCCATTTTCCACTGTCTTCCTGCTGTTATGTTACAAACCAGACAAAATACAAGCCAATATGTCTACATACCCTATATTGGTTTTTAGCATAACAGCAGGGAGACAGTGAAAATGGGAAGGAAACAGGCAGTGAAACACAAGTTAGGTAGGCAGGAGCAGGAATGACAGAGATTGGCTGTGGGAATAAAGGGGAAAGGATAAGGCAGACAAAGAGTATGATAGGAAGGATGGGGGTGGTCCTGCAGTGGCTGCTACTACTACTTAGTGTTGCCACCTTTTCCTAAAAAAAAAAAAAAACGGCCATTGTTGTGGGTTGGTGAGGGCGGAGCCACAAAAGGGGCAGAACCAATCAATGTTGCATGACCCTAGAAAATTGAGCTTCAAGTGGATCTATCACATATAGATATCTAATGCTCATTTAGCGGAAACATTTAGAATGTTAGTCATTTTTGAAAAAAAACCCGCTATCTAGGCAAAAATTCAAGTTTAAAAGGTGCCCAGAAGCCTACTTCCACTTGCCGCACAGAGTCTGCTCCCATCCCACTACCCAGCATCCTCCGATGATGGAGGATGTCTGTCTCTAAGCTGGAGCGATCTCATTGGTTATATATCGATCTCTGCCAATGAGATCGCTCCAGCTTACAGAAATAAAAGTCTCCACGTCGGAGGATACTGGGTAGTGGGACGGGAGCAGAGGCAGTGCTGTAAGCAGGAAGTAGGCTGCTGGGCACATTTTAAACTTGAATTTTTGCGCAGATAATGGGTTTGTTTCAAAAATGACTAACATATTAAACTTTTTTGCTAAATGCTCTGTCTAATGAGCATTAGATATCTATATGTGGTAGATCCACTATCAAGCTCCTCGTTACAGGGATCGGGTGCCAGGAGTTCAGTTCTCATAAAGCACTGTGGATATCCTGAAGCACAGTAATAGCCCAAACAGTGGTTTGAATCATACTTATTCATTACTTCTTAAGGTCTAGAAATAAAATAGTCACTTATAGATGGATAACCCCCACAAAAACTGTTTGGCTTAGTTCAGTGGTAAATATAAATCCTTTTTAATAGAGGGATTTGTACTTGTGTTGACAGAGTTATCCCACCATATCCCTCTTTTTTCCAATCCATAAAAATCTTTAACACCTTAAATATGTTTAAATTGACAGTACATGGGAATACAGTTTAATTGCTGGGTACCTGCCTAATTTATATGTGTAAAAGATATGTTCTTATCTCAGTGTTGTGTGATACACCAGTCCACGTTGTTTCAGAGCCAGTGATATACTGCTGCTTGAGTTAACACCCTTTAAAGGGATAGTAATGTTTAATTTTAAGAGTCTTTAATATTATAGGCATTAAAAATAATGACATCGACTGGTTAAAGTTATGACCTCCAGGCTGTTTCAGAGAAGTCAGAGCTCTAGCTGACAGCAGCAGATTCCGGTCATTTGACCAGATGGCAGCTATCGAAATTGCACTTTAGAAATAAATAAATACTTAATTGGAAAGGTCTACAAAGTATGCTTGCAAACCAAGCACACTTTGTAGACCATTGCAGTGAAATATTTATTTCTAAATAGCACGATTTCGGCTCTGCTGAACAGCCGCCTTCCAGTTCTGGGACTGGAATCTCCTGCTGTCAGCTAGAGGGCAGACTTCTGTGAAACAGCCTGGAGGGGGTAACTTTAGCCAATTATATCTCGCAAACCATAAAGGTTTGAGAGACAAGACTTACATCGATGTAATTCTTTTTTTAATGCCTGCAATATTAAAGAAACTTAAAATTAAACATTACTATCCCTTTAAGTACTAGAGGTCTAGAATGCATTGCTAAGCAATACATTGGCTACCTGTATTCAAGGGGTTAAATGTCCCATTTTCATCAATGGAAATTTTTTTGGTGCCTTATGGTACAGTTGGTTTGCTCAAGAATTGCTTCACTGCTAAGTACATACGCCTCACAAGTGTTAATGGATGATATTGTTGTGGACATTTTCCCACACTAAGCACTTCATTGTGCATGTTTTCATGTATGAATCTGCATTAACACTTAGGTATAGGGTAATCACATTTCCATTCTGCCATTCCAGGACATATGGTCACCCTAGTCCCGCAGCTGAGGCTCCCGCCGGTGCTGACCATCTTTCTGAGGCTGACACAGATTAAGAGTTCCCAATGGGAACTCTGCTCCATCCCAGCTGTCTCGCATGCACCAGTTCAGCCAGCCAATGAAATGTATTTGCTAAATGGTCCTCATTGGCTGGCTCAGCCAGCCAATGAGGACCATATAGCAAATACATTTTATTGGCTGGCTGGACTGGTGCTTGTTGCTCCATTCCAGAACTCTGTTGTCCCGGTGGGGGGTGACCCGGGACACGGGACACAGACCCCCAATAAGGGACAGTCCTGGGATGTGTGGTCACCCTACTTAGGTGTCGAATGAGTTTACATATTCTGGAATTCAGATACTTTTTTTTTCCCAAGTCTTTGCTACCACACCTCTAAATTCACCATTACACACGTTTGCAGTATTTTGAGTTCTACCCCTCCCACATTCTCACACCCAGTAACCCACAGCAGATCCAACCCACTCCGTTTCTAACTGGTTTTGCCTCTCCTGCCCTAACATACAAAAGTGCAGCTATCCGACCCCACAGACCTGATGGATATTATCTATGCTCCTAAAGTGACCATATGTGCTACAATAGTTACTTGGAGTGCTTATTTAATAGTAACTTGCCCAATGTTCTCAGAACCCACTAAGTAAACTTTAATCACATCAGATACAAAGAATAACAATTTTAACTTTTTAACCCCCTAACGACTGGCGCACTCACGCGCGGCCTGCACTTGGTGACCACGGGGCATTTTTTTTTATCATCGCTTCCAGTTCAGGGCTTCCGGAGCGGTGTGCAGCCACGCAGGGAGCCCTGAACTCCATGACGTGCCAGGACCGTCACTGGTCCTTAAGTGCCGGACCGGGTATGTCATCGGACGTGAAAGGGTTAAGTACCAGAGCTCTGTGTGCTTTGCAATGCGCTGCACACACAGAATTGTATACCTACCTGTGATTATTAGGTCGCTTCGCAGCAGAGTGTGCACAACACATTTGCACACCTTTCTGATACTCAGATGGTTACTGATGCCTTTGCTAGTCAATTTTGGCTTAGATGAGGAGGCCTCAGGGTGCCCCCCACTGCTCTGCTTAGAGTTATCTGTGTATAGCATATACATCCCAGGACACCTCATGCTGACATTCACACCTGAGGGAACTTCACGCGTGAGCACACACACACACATATGTATTTATTGAATTTATTTTACAGATGCATAGACATTTATAACACTGAAATCAAGAGCAAAACGTGTTATTACTTACCAGGTGTCAGTAGTGTCTCACCTCTGAGGGCTCAGTTAGAGAGTTGAATATCTTCTGAAGTTGCCACATTCTGTTGTTTTCCTCAGAAAACATCATGCATTGTGTGACCCCTTAATGTTTCCTGCCCTCTCCCATAGTGCTTCCTAATGCTAGGTCTAACACCTGTCCCTAAGCACCACTGCTATGTTTCAAGCTGGACAATGGGTGTGGTGGTGGGCAGCATAACAGGACAGTCTGTAGACTGAGGAACCACACACACACACCAGCCTTCTTCCACTGCTATCCACAGAACTACATATCCTGTCTGATACCCCACATTGTTTCACTGGCCATTGACAGCCACAGACCACACATACACCCTCTGATACCAAAGCCTTGTACCACTGGTCATTGGTAGCCACACATACTTTTTCTGATCCCCTGCCTTGTTCCACTGGCAGCCACAGAATCACAGATTCACTGCGTGATACCCCAGCATTGTTTTAACTGCCCACTTGTAGCCAAAGAACTATACACATACACTTGCAATACTCCAGCCTTGTTCCAATGGCCAGTGGTAGCCACAGGACCACACATATACATTGTCTGACACCCCAGCATTGATCCACTAGAAAATGGAAGCAAAATATCCACTCTCTGATATCCCAGTATTGCTGAGTTCTATTTTCTGGAGGTAGCGGCTGTGCCCCAGTGCCTGTTTTTTATCTGTAGTTCTATTTTCTATAAGTAGCGGCTGTGCCCCAGTGCCTGTGTTTTATCTGTAGTTCTATTTTCTGTACATAGCGGCTGTGTCCCAGTGCCTGTGTTTTATCTGTAGTTCTATTTTCTGTAGGTAGCGGCTGTGTCTCAGTGCCTGTGTTTTAGCTGTAGTTCTGTTTTCTGTAGGTAGCGGCTGTGCCCCAGTGCCTGCCTTTTAATTTGAGCAGGGCTGGATTTTCCATAAGGCAGAGTAAGCATCTGCCTACAGGCACACCCTACAGAGGGGCGCCTGCCATTGCAATCAATATATTTTATTTTTTTAAGTGGTGTGGCATGCCGTGCTGCACTGCGCCGCCCGCCGCATGGTAAGGCCTTTGCCTCACAGACCTGTAGCTGCTGAGCTCCCCCGGCTCTTTAGTAATGCAGAGCGCTGGGAGATGACATCATTACTAAAGAGAAGACGGAGCTGGATCTCCAGCAGCTACAGGTCTGTGCAGATGCACAGATCTCTCCTGATGCTAGACCACCAGGGAGGTAGGAGACGGATGGGAGGGAGAGAATGTGAGGCTTAATGTGGAGCTGATGGGGGCAATGTGGAGCTGATGGGGGTCAATGTAGGGGCAATGTGGAGCTGATGTGACAATATGGAGTTGATGGGGGCAATGTTGAGATGATGGGGCAATATGAAGGCAATGTGGAGCTGATGAGGGGCAATGTGAGGGCAATATGGAGTTGATGGGGGCAATGTAAAGGCAATATGGAGATTTGGAGCATTGTGGAGATGGCCAATGGGGGGGGGGGGGCTCTTCAGATTTCTGTGCCTATTTTCTGTACATAGCGGCTGTGCCCCAGTGCCTGCCTTTCATTTTGAGCTCTATTCTGTCGTTAGTGGTTATGCTGGGTCCCGCGCAGTCTTCTGTTTAGCGTGGAGTTAATGGCTCCGCACTGTCTCCACATGTAAGTCCAGGTTCACTGATGTCACCTCAGTACACCCGAAAGTGCATGTGGAGGCAGTGTGGAGCCATCAACTCCACTCTGAAATGGAAGACTGCGCGGGACGCAGCATAACCACCACCTACAGAACTCAAAGTAAAAGGCAGGCACTGGGCCACAGCTACTACCTACAGAACATAGAACTACAGGTAAAACACAGGCACTGGGGCACAGCCGCATAGTGGCCCAGTGGGCCAGATATATGACCGGCCCGCCCGCCCCTGCTCAGGATCGTCCAAAGTATCTCCAGGAGGTTCATATTGTATAGCACAACTTGAGGTAATATAAAATCAAATGAAAGCCGATCCAACATGTATGTAATATATGTGTTTATTAGGCTGGTGAAATAGCTCAGTGGTAAATGCCCTGACTATAGAGCCTGTTCAAACCTCAAGGGTTGCAGGTTTCAAATCCCGGCAGGGTCAACTCAGCTCTTCATCCTTTCCAAGGTCAATAAATGAGTACCATTGATTGGGTAATGATAACATCTATTATTCACCTGCTGATTTGGTTAATTCTGAGCTCCACTGGGAGAAAGACGCTATATAAATACTAGTTATCATTATTAAAAAGACTTAAAAACACATTAAACAGGCTGAACAGATTATGCATTTTGTGGCTATACTGGCCACTTTATCAAATCAAACAGCCTGTTAGCTTTGTACTACAGGCTAGATTTAATTTTGATTTGATAAAGCGGCAAGTATAGCCACAAAACATGTAATCTATTCAGCCTGTTTAAGGTTTTTTAAGTCTTTTTTAATAAACATGTATATTACATATATAACATTGGAACAGCTTTCATTTGATTTTATATTACCTCAAGCTGTGCTATACAATGTGACCTCCTGTGTCATGGAGGTATGTAAGATGTGTATGTGTTTGTGTGATTGTATGAGCGAGGTATGTGTGTGTGTATGTGTGTGTGTGTGTGTGTGTGTGTGTGTGTGTGTGTGTGTGTGTGTGTGTGTGATTAAAATGTGAGTAAGGTATGTTTGAGGAGTGTGTGAGTGAGGAGTGTGTGTGTGAGTGAGGTGTATATGTGTGGTTTGTAAGTAGGCGTGAGTCAGGGTGTGTGAGATGATTGTGTACGTGTATGTGAGAGAGGCATGTGTATGTGTTAGTGAGGTGTATATTTGTAAGATGTATGTGGGCCAATTGAAGTTGAGGGGGGACAAATATGTCGACTTTGGCTCTGTGGGAGTTCAGTTGTTCTACTTGGGCTGCACTGGGTGGACACAGGTCTAGGCGTTTGCCCCATTCCTTTTATTTTATACTATGTGCTGCCTGGATTACCTAAATAAGCTAATTTTTTGGGGAAACCCAGCTCAGTTTGTATCATTCTTACATTTCTTAGTATTGTTATTTATTGTTATGGATAGGGAATTCTGAGGCGGGCATAATTGGGGGTGGGGCATAATTGGGGCGGGTCTTGGGGGCCCCCTTTTCAGAGTTTGCACAGGGGCCCCTGCATTTTGTGTTACGCTTCTGCTGCTTTGATGAGATTTCCTTAAGAGTCACGACCTGAAGGGAGCAGGTATAATTCTTTCCCCACTGCTTTGACTGCTGATCAACCCATATGTGAGTAGAGTCCTTATGATGTGCTGTGATCTGTTTTTGTTGTTGTTAATGAACTAGGAGCACCTCCTGTTTTTTTCTTCTTTTTCTGCATGATCTAAAGTTAGAGTGTGGAAAATTCTGAAGTAATATGCGTAAGTACTATTTTACAGAAAGGGCGATAGATTCGTTGAACAGCCTGAAAGCAGAGGGTGGACCAGATTATTCTTTTCTGCCTTCAAAATCTGTTTCTATGTAAATAAATACAAATCACATTTAATTGCTATAACGCTCTGTCGGACCAAAAGTTGTGGCAATATGCTAATCCTAATAGCCATTATAAATGTTAACATTGCGTCTTTGTTCAAGAGATAACTTCTTACATCATTCTTGAACATTATGTCCATGGAAGCTAGGCTGACCATGTTTCCTTGTGACAAAAACGGGACTGGGTGTGGGACAGACGGACAGTGGGACTCCGTCACTCCGAGTCCGATCGTAGTAAGCTGCAAGCAGAGAGAACGCATTTGCTCCGTCTCTTACTCCGTTCTCTCTCTCTGGCCATAAAGCCTGCCACTGAAATAAATCAGAACTCCTTCTCTTCGTCACTCACACTAGTGGTTTTACTGTATGCATTGATTACCATAGAGTCTTATGACTCGTCATCATATCACTGTCTAAGAGAGTCTTAGACAGTTATGAGTCACTCGAGTCATAAGACTCTATGGTAATCAATGTGTACAGTAAAACCACTAGTGTGACGAAGGGAAGTTCCAATTTACTTTACCTTATGACAAATAAACAAGCCGCGTTCGGTTTTTACAAAAAATTAAAAACTATATATAAGTTATATTAAAAATAGGACAAAATTGATATTTATATATAAAAGATGGGACGGTCTGGAAATATGAAAAAAATGGAAGCAAACATGACAGATGCTAGCAGGGCCACAGTAAACAAACTCTGCCCACTGTAAATGTTTTTTTTTTGGTTTTTTAAAAAGCTTTATTGAGAAAATGCAAGCATACATAGCATAATAGCGACATATGCATACAGGCGAACATAAATAAAACTGTACACAGTGGTATGCAACAGTTCAAACATGACAATTCTCAACAAAATATAGGCTATTCTCATCTGAAAGCAATCTAATCAGACGATAAATAGAGTAAAATAATAAAGCTCATAGTATCGCTTATACAGAGAACATAAGAAGAAGCCAAAGGAATACAAACATGCAGATGGGGACAAGTACAAAGTATAGATGTACTTCTAACCATACTATATTACTAGCAGGTAAGGGAGAAGCATCAGTCCCAATGTTCGCAGACAGAAGACAGAAGAAGACTAGAACAGCTAAGAAAAATAAGCTAGATAGAGTCCGGAACCCAGGCTACAACGCAGACATCTTGTCTGTACACCTGCGCCGTCACTCCCGGTCTCCATTGAGTAGACTGCAGTGCACCATATGGTCACGGAAGGGACTGACGGTGCAGGTGCACAGACCGCGCTAACCTGCCCATCAGTCCTGAAACAGGACGGATTCCTTTAGACAGAGCTATTATTTAATGGTAAGACATCTATTTTCAAGCTAGTCACCATGCGTTTAATGAATGCATGGCGACTTGGTATTACCTCAAAGTTCCGCTTTAATGATTTAGAAGTAGGAATTGAAGGTAGCATCTTAATCTTTGCTGAGTGAATTGGCCGAAAAGTGGCAGATGACATTTAATGTAGATAAATGTAAGGTTATGCATTTGGGCTGTAGAAACAAACTTTCTACATATACTCTAAATGGGAAACAACTTGGGAAATCCTCATTAGAGGAAGATTTAGGAGTACTGATAGAATAGACTTCACAGCAGTGTGCAGAGTCACTAAGCTGCTGCAAGAGCAAATAGAGTACTAGCCTGCATAAAAAGGGGTATAGATGCAAGGGATTGTAATATTATCCTACCTCTGTATAAATCCTTGGTTAGGCCTCATCTAGAATATGGAGTATAATTTTGGGTGCCAGGTCTTAAAAAAAGACATTGTTGAACTGGTAAAGGTGCAGTGACGTGCAACAAAACTGATAAAGGGATTGGAGGATCTGAGTTATAAAGAGAGACTAGCCAAACTGGGTTTGTTTACATTAGAGAAGAGACGTCTTAGGGGTGATATGATTACCATTTACAAATACATTCAAGGTCAATACAAAGAACTAGCCAATTAATTATTTACGCAAAGAGCTGAGCTAAGAACAAGAGTTCATCCATTAAGACTACAGGAAAGGCACTTTCGACTAAAACAAAGGCAGGGATTCTTTACAGTAAGGGTGGTTAAGCTATGGAATTCTTTGCCTTGGCATGTTCTACTTGCAGATAATGCAATTGCTTTCAAAAAAGCAATGGATGCCTATCTAGCATAGAACAATATTGAAAATTATGACAGATGGCTTCAAAGCAGATAGGATGTTGATCCAGAGAAATATCTGACTGCCATTTGGAGTCGGGAAGGAATTTTTTTTACCCACTTGGGGCTAAATTGGAAATTGCTCCAGAGGGGGTTTTTTTTGCCTTCCTTTGGATCAACAGGAGTGTTTTTGGCATGGGCTGGACTTGATGGAAACATGTCTTTTTTCAGCCTCATCAACTATGTTACTATTCTGGGTTATCACAACACCATTTGAGAGACACCCCTCAGACCAGCGTTCCCCACTACTGAGCAGGCTGTATCCTCTCTTTTAATGAGATTCTCACATTGACCTAATTCCAAGTGACTGTACGAGAACTTTCATCCATATAATCTGTACAGGTACTGCTTTTGTGAGACTTCAAGTCCCTTGATTTTATGCTTTCCTGTGCTGGACTTTTTGTTTCTCATAATTTAAAATTATACGTTATTATGATTACTATTGTCTAAATACTTCCTTAGGAAAATATTGTATTCTGTATCATTTGAAAACATCAAGTCCAGCAAGGCCTGTTTCCTATCTGGCTGCTCTACTAGATCAGTCAATACGTTTTCTTGAATTATACCTATACATTTATATCCCTGTCTTACTCATTTACCCTGTCAGTTTCTGAGTAGCTAGAACGTCCCATTAAGTTTACATTTCCAAACTGAGAAGCCTTTTACAAACGATACAGTGATAGCAACTACCACTTGCACTTTTTCTACAACTGTACATACACTTATCGCACCTACATATATATTTGTGTAAATACTAAAATACAGTTTTTCTGTCTACATCAATCTACCAAAGGATAGTCACAGAGCATAGCACATACACATACCTCACAACATTTCAAACTGCCAAAGAGGGACAATTGTGTTTTATGGGGTGTTGCTGGAGGTGTGGCCGGTGGGTGGGGCATTAACAAGAATTTTTAGGCTGTTTCATGACCTATTGACACCTCCTTGTGTTACCTAATAAATTACTTATAACAAGGTCAAAGTATTTTATTTAAGCACACTAGTTTATATACACACCACACAAACTGATCTCCTAAACACAAGGACATTAGGTGGGAAAGAGGGACAGTGGGATTTGGGTCTAAAAGAGGGACTGTCCCTCCTAAAGAGGGACACTTGGAAGGTATGCATACAGAAATTTGGAATTTTAGTCTTCAAGTACAAAAGCAGTTGTTAGAAACAAAGCACTGCTTACCAAACAGAATTGCAAGTCCCTGCAAGCAGTGCTTGAAACTGAAACTTTTTAAAGTAAAAACTACTCAAACTGTTTTATAAATTACAGTAGCAGTTGGGCTGCTTTAAACTCTCCAGACTATTGGCTTGTAGACAATCCTTTTTATAATCATTTAATATGTTTGCCTACTTTCAGCCTCTAGGCATGATAATGATTACTGGTCTCTTCAATAACTTTTTTATTAGGTAAGAAGGCTTGTTTTACATCGAAATATTGAGAAACAGACGAGTATGCACCTATAAATTGAAAATTGTAATAAACAAAAAAATTATGAATTATAAGAACAATATATAACTTTCAAATTCACTGAAGTCTCTCTGTATAAAGTGTAAATCTGAAGTCCTCTCCTGTCCCAGGCATGTAGTATTCTTGAGTTTATGGATTACAAATTAGGTGTGAAATTGTCCCTATGGTAATATATATTTAATAATAATAATAATAATAATAATAATAATATATATTTGCAGTCCAAATGCTCCTCAGATGTATATATGTGGAGTAAGACACTATAGTTAAGTGTCTGTTGCTTGATGTAGGTCTCTCTCTCTGCCAGCTTGTATGTGGCATGTTGTTGTTGTTCTCTGGGGAATGTTGCCCACTCAGGAAGAAGGAAGTATGTGCGGGCAGAGTATAAAGCTTCAATCCAATATACGGACAGAATATGTGTAGAAAGTATAATATATTAGCAGTGAATCTATATATATATATAAAAGGCTAGCCCTGATTTGGGTGCCTCAGAAAACACCCGGGGGCGGGCTTGTTGCCACTGGCCAGCCAATGGAATGTGTCTGGCAGGGATTGACTTGACTGAGGAGAAGTCAGGGGGTTAAGTCAAATGGACAATGTAATTTGCCACAGTCAACCAAAAACACAGTGCTTTTGTTGGCTGAGGAGGCAGGGGAGTTCCCTTCCATTCTCTGTTTTTCCTCCACCTGTCTCTCCCACAAAAACAAAAAAAATAAAAAAATCAGACCTCATGGTAGGCATCAGGACTTCTCCTGATGCCCCTCAGATACTGATCTCCCAGCCAGTTCAGCTGGGAGAAAAAAAGAGGTGACAAATGGAAGCAAGAGAACTCCCCTGCTTCCATTCTACCTGGAGAACCTGGTTAGGAGTGGGTAGGAATGGCAAACCCTCTCACTCAAGGGATGAAACCTTTTTTGCACAACGGTGGAAGCCATATCTGTGTAAGGATATCACAAAAAAGCACTTCTGGATGCTTCCAGCCTTAAACACATGGGACTATAATTTATACCCATCAAACAATGCAGAGTGCATGAAGCAGTTGGACTGTTTGAGCCTAATTAACTCTTAAAGTAACAGAAGGATACATAATGCATTGCAAAGTGAACAGAGTCGTCGGTTGTGTTGTTCTTCTAGCAGCTGTCATGTCACTTCCATGGATATGACATAGAGGACTGATTGAAGATGGTATTTTGACTATGGTAAAGGAAGTGAGGAGTAATTATTAAGAACTTTTGTTCTCTTTTAAGCCTCACGCAGAGTACTTTGTACAGTTCTGGAAATCTTATCTGTATATGGACATCACAAGTAGGCAATTGTGGGTGTTTATGGCCTTACGTAAATGGGAATAACATTTAAATGCATGAAACAAAACAATATAATTATGAGTAGAAATAAAAGTAGGTGTGAGCTTACTATCTAGACCAGAGGTAGCAAACCCTGGTCCTCAAGATCTACCAATAGAGCAAGATACCGGATATCCCAGCTGAGGCACAGGTGGACTATTTAGTGGCCCAGTCACTTTAATTAGTTCACTTGTGCTCATTCTTGGAAAACCTACATGGTTGGTAGCTCTTTTTGGTAACTCTTGAGGAGCAGGGTTGGCTACCCCTGATCTAGACCAATATTGTACAAACATTTTCCTTGTGACCTTTTTGAAAACTTAGTTTATTCCTGCTACACTGTAACACTACGAATACTAACTTTTCTGGTACTACAAAAAAAGCCATGCTACAAAGTCATCTGTGTGAAAGAGCTTTAAAGGGATAGTAATGTTTCATAATAAAACCAGCTCTAATTGATCATCATAGTATTTGGACTTTGGAGAGTGTTATTTCAATTCTGTCAGAGTTGTAGTTCAAGAGTATTTGAATGATAAAGTATCCCCCTCCCGCCCCTTTTACTGATGTAACACTGTTCAGCCACAGCAGAAGGGAGGTGCCCAGGTAGACTGCAGAGAGGGACAATCTTCAATTAAGATAAGGAAAAAACCTGAAAAGCTTGTCAAGGGGGGCAGGGCTTTCATTATTCTCATAGGAAGAAGACTGTCCCCTTCTGTTATCTGTCTGGTCTATGGACTGGATTCCACATCTGAGAAGAGATTGCTTACACTAGGTAAAAGGGATGGAAGGGGAAACTTTGCTTGTGAATATCTCTCAAACCATAAAGGTTTGAGAGATAAGACTTATATCATTCTTCATGTTTTTTTAATGCCTACAAAATAAAATAAAGTTAAAATGAAGTATTACTATCCCTTTAATTGTTACTATAAGATACAATTGGCTAATTATCAAGATAATTAAAAGCTACCTGTACGTTGTACATATCTTTTTTTCATGAGAAATTAAACAAACTTGAGAAATTAAACAAACAGAACAAGAAGTGGTTGCTGGCCAGTATACAGAGATATATCCACAGATAGGTTATCTAGTTTATATAACTCAAGTGTAACTTACCTATGTTGTCTTTCCCACTAACTTCCACCCTGTTACTAGTAATGGCTTGTGGTGACATCTCTCCTGCCCTCCCCTCTCAATGCTGCAACTCGTGGGGTCTTCTAAAGCAAGATTTCCCCACAAACCATTACAGGTAACAGGTTTGAAGTTACTGGGAAAAACATTAGGGGGTTCTGCACTAAGGTGTGATAAAGGGGAGATGATTTTTCCAGTGATATCACTTTTCCTTTTTCTATGATATTCTATAGAGCCTAAGCACAAAAATCTTAAAAGCTGGAGAAATCTTAGTGCATTGGCGCCACAGAATAACATAGAAACTGGATAAGTCATCTCTACTTTATCACCTCCTTAACACCCCTTAGTGCATCTACTACTATAAGTTACACTCAAACTATACAAAGCAAATTATTTATGTGTGGCTATATATCTATATACTATCCAGTGCCTCTTCTTGTTCCGTGTCTTTTATGTATGAGGACTGGTATTTCCTTCACTGCAAAGTTTAAAGTACACCGGGATAAGAGATGTAGAGGCTGGGAGAATAACTGAGACTACTAGCAAGAGTTCCATTCATCTATGTGAAGGCAGACCAATATACTTTACAAGTGATTGATTCAGTTACCCTGAGTGAAACTGATTTTGTGAGTATCCATTTAGAAGATATTTTATGATTTATAAATTTTCCAGTATCAATGTAACCCTATGGGGTGCCCACACCTCTCTTTCTTTTGTTGTTTTGACAAATTAACTTTTGTTAGTGGCACATTATGTTAATTAGTTTATGTCCTGGGCCAATATTACCACACACTGTTCTGCAAATTAATCTAGGCAAAGTTCACATACTGGGGTGATTTCTAACAGTACAGCGATAGATACGTTTGGTTTTATTCAAAACTAAGTAGCATTCTGTGAAGGAAATTTACATAAATTGCCACAGTTTGCCACCAATTTCTTCAAAACTATTCATTTTACAGGAAAATGGCTAATACAACATACAGACATATTTTTGTGACTGTTTATTAATGTTTTATGAATACAGTTCTGGACTACCTGAGCAGTATGCTCACTCCAGCTCTCCATTCTAACTATAACCTCTACTTCACTGCTAACAACTCACTGTGTATACCACAATACAAGAAAGAAGCTGGACGATCTTGTCACGGTTTGTTAAGACTCTCAGACGTAAGGTTAGGTAAAAACACAACTTTATTGAAAAGTTTAAGATAATCCCATAGGATTTCATACACATACATAGAATACATAGAAACGGCAAATAGGTAATGGCATTAGCAATACAGGCTCTACCGGCCCTGCCAATATACCGGGCAAGGCAACCTGGGCAAGAATGAATAGGTGGCTCTACCGGCCCTGCCAATATACCGGGCAAGGCAGCCTATAGATAGTCAGGAAGATAAAGGCTCTACCGGCCCTGCCAATATACCGGGCAAGGCAGCCTATAGGTCGTCAGGAGGATAAAGGCTCTACCGGCCCTGCCAATATACCGGGCAAGGCAGCCTATAGATAACAAGGTGATTCAGGCTCTACCGGCCCTGCCAATATACCGGGCAAGGCAGCCTAAGGGAATACCATGATAGTAGGCTCTACCGGCCTTGTCAATACCGGGTAAGGCAACCTCAAGATGGAATGATACAGGTTCTACAGGCCTTACCAATATACCGGGCAAGGCAGCCCAAGGAGAAGGTATCAACCACAGTGACCTAAATAACTGTCAGATGACAATGACAGTGTGGTGATGGTAGGTAACGGTTGCTAGGTCCAGTGGTAACACCAGGTAGTCTGCACACTCCAGACTAAGTACTGAGGGAATAACTTAGCTGTCTAGGACTGGACAGCGCACTGGGAACCCACAGACTAAGAGCAATGGCTGGCCGCAAGGCAGTGGAGCGAACCAGCGCCCGCACGCTGGGAACCAACAGATAACTGAGTAATAGAGCCGTAAGGCAAAGGAGCGAACCAGCGCCCGAGCGCTGGTAGCCAACAGACTAATAGAGTATAGCCGCTAGGCAGTGGAGCAAACCACCGTCCGCACGCTGGGACCAACAGATAACTGTGTAATAGAGCCGTAAGGCAAAGGAGCGGACCAGCGCCCGCATGCTGTTAACCAACCGACTAATAGAGTATAGCCGCAAGGCAGTGGAGCGAACCAGCGTCCGCACACTGGGACCAACAGATAGATGTTTAATAGAGCCGTAAGGCAAAGGAGCGAACCAGCGCCCGCGCGCTGGTGACCAACAGACTATCAGTGTATAGCCGCAAGGCAGTGGAGCAAACCAGCGTCCGCTCGCTGGGACCAACAGATAGCTGTGAAATAGAGCCGTGAGGCAAAGGAGCGAACCAGCGCCCGCGCGCTGGTGACCAACAGACTATCAGTGTATAGCCGCAAGACAGTGGAGCGAACCAGCATCCGCACGCTGGGACCAACAGATAGCTGTATAATAGAGCCGTGAGGCAAAGGAGTGAACCAGCGTCCGCGCGCTGGTGACCAACAGACTGATAGTGTATAGCCGCTAGGCAGTGGAGCGAACCAGCGTCCGCACGCTGGGACAAAGATGAAAATGTCGCCGAAGCGATCAAGGAGCAAAGTCGCCACAGAAGCAGGAACCGGAAGCAGGAGATGAACAGGAACCAGCACAAGACGATCAACCGGATCAGGAACGGCAACAGAGACTGGCAGCAGGAAACAGCAACCTCGAATGACTTCAACCGGAACAGGCACTGGAACACATACAGCAGGCAGGAGTCTCAGGAACAGGACGAACTCAGGAAACCAGGAACACAGCAAAAAGGCCCTTCATTTTGTAGCATAATGAAAGTGGATGCAGTCTGAGACACCACGAAAGGGCAACCAAAGGGTGCCCAAACTCAGGTTAAATAGGCAATGTGAGGCGGGCTAAAGGCAGACAGCCTTTATCAGGTGATAGACACAGCAATGCAGCAATCACGGGCACCGTGATAGATCTGCCTTCTCCTTCAGAGTTACAAAAGCTTGAAATAATCAGCCTGAAATAATCAGATCTTCTCCCAGTCGAGAATCCTTAAAAATAAATGCTTCTTTATATCTAGAAACAGTATTAACTGTATATAATTGTTTTAAATGTATATATGTATATTTATATGTGTATGTATATAATGATTCTCTATTTGTGTAAATATGTAACCTTTTACTGAAAACTATCCAGTACATGCTTGAAAAACGAGAGTAATCTCAATGTATTGTTCCTGGGAAAACATTTTCTAGATAAATAATGTAACAATACAAAAATAAAAAAGTGCACATTGATCCAAGTATTTTGGTCATAGAGACCATACAAGTATGCACTGATAACTGTGTAGGTGGGGATCGATAAAGGCTTGACAGCCAAGAATAATTCCACACGTGTAATACCAGTGCAAATAAGATTAGCAAGGAAGTGCAAACAAACATAGGTAAACAATTTAACAAGGCAAAAACATAAGGAGCGGAATGAGGAAAAAATGGGCAGGATAAGCCTCAACGCCTCACCGCCATCGGATGACCCATAACAAATCCCTGACAGACATCATGCCTAAAAGACACCACGCCTGCTGCAATGGTAAAGGAAAGTTGTCTGAACATCAGTGTTCATATGCAGGGTTCTAGGGTAGAGCTGAAAGATGGAATTTCTCAAATTGAAAAATAAGAATAAATATTAAATATTGCTAAGGCCCCAATTCCCTCAGTGTCATGCTTTTGGTGTATCTGAAACAGTGCAGAAAATCTCACCTCTGTGCCTGGGAGAGAGTACTAATAAAGGGATCCCAAATGCTAAAGACTTTTTTTCCATCAAGTTCCTTGTTCTGTAAGGAGGAGACCCAGTGTCATCTGGCAACATGTAGAGCTTTTTCTTTGCGTTTCTTCAATGTCCAGGCCTGAGAGTGTATCCAAATTGAGAGTATCCAGTAATGTAATTTGTGATCTGGAGAGATTTGAGGTGGCAGCATAAATTCCCAAGATAAATGACACATTGTCCACGTTGAAGCCACTAGTAATTGGTATTGGCTGTTCGCATGAATGCAATGCCAGTATCTCAAAATATGTGGACAGGGTATATAACGTGCAAGATATATATTCCAGCTGCATTACATTTCGTAGAGTTATCTAAGTTAGATAGGCCAATAAGTTTAAATGGATGACCTATGTAGCAGTCTGTACACAACCTTCAGGAATTTTAATCTCCTGCAGAAATTGAAAAGGATATCTTTTAGTGAGACAGATGAGATGTCAGAGGACCATTTACGGTCTTCCAGGCCTAGGGTTTCATGACTGAAGAAGGGGAGAAACAATATGTAAAGGGTGGATGTGGAGAAACACATATTAGTAGGTTGTTGAAGAGGATTGGTGTCATGTTACACATGCATGGTTTGCTTTTTTATTCTGTTTGTCCCTTTCCTCTCCCCTTCTTCCTGTCTTCAGTATTGCTCCTCCCCTCTTCACTCACTTGCTTCTCATCCTCCATTCCAGTCACATCTTAGCTGCTTACCTCCTTACAGCATAATCTTTTGACCTATCCATCTGTTCATCAGTGTATGGTTTGCAGTTTAAATAAACTCCTTCACAATCTACAAGGTGTCTTTTGGATCGAGTCACTGTCAGCCAATTCACCTAGGACTGAAGGTTACCGCTATCTCATCACAACTGTAAGTTACAGAGATCACACTTTCAGTGCTTAGACTGGAGAGGCAGAACAGTCAAAAGATTAGTGAGGGGATCTTAGAAGATCAGACAAATATCTTGTAAAGGATCTTTGCTAGCTAAGCATGTATACTGAGATGTATATGGACACTGGATTATAGTAGCAAACAGTGCAGACTGCATCCTCCAGCCAGCAGTGAGTCTCAGCTCAGGATTCATCTGTTATAGCTCAGTTTATTGTAAGAACTGTCCATACAACTGTTATACATCAGCTTCTATACAGTCTGTGTATTACCACATGCATTTCTTCTACCTACAAGTGAATGTAAGCCCTGTATGCTGACCTCTCTGGCTCCTCTCACCACTGGTTGCCTAGGAAACCTGATCCCCTGGCCAGAACTTTGATACATTTCTATGCAAACACACTACTGTGTAATTTAACCCTCTGCTTGTCATCACAATGCAATCTGAAGAACCTAAACTTCTTCCAGAACAGGAGTTAGATCCTACAAGCCCCATAAAACAAAAGCGTTTAACAAAACCAACTTGGAAGATTCAACAAAACTATGAAGCTGACAGAGAGGAACTCCTGTGTAACCTCAAACACTTATGGTCCAGGACTATTGAATGCATGTCAGCTCTGTCTCACCCTACACGTGAGGTACTGCACCTAGAAGACCTAGTTAACCAGTTGAATGCTACTTATGAGAACTATCAAAGACTGTCTGCCAAATATGCTGATCTCTTAAAGCGGTACAACACAGAAGATTCCTTACAAGAATTAAAGGAATGGAATGAGCTCAATCTTGCAAGAGATGATTTAGTATTACAAACAAAAACAAAGGCAGAAGTAAAAATCGCACATCTCCATGAATCCAGATCCCATCTCTCCACATCTTCTAGGCGCTCCACAAGATCTTCCAGATCCTCACTATCAAAATCTTCTACACTCAGCCAGCAACTCATCAAAGCCCGCGCTGATGCAGAAGTGTCTAAAATCCAGGCAGCTTTCGCCCAAGAGAAAGCAGAGATGGAAGCTGAAGCTGCAAAGAAGAAAGCAGAGATGGAAGCTGAAGCTGCAAGGAAGAAAGCAGAGATGGAAGCTGAAGCTGCAAAGAAGAAAGCAGAGATGGAAGCTGAAGCTGCAAGGAAGAAAGCAGAGATGGAAGTTTTGGAAAAACAATGTGAGCATGCCAAAGACATGGCAAGACTGAGAGTCTTAGAGCAGGCTGCTAGTGACAATGAGAAATGTTGGAGTAGTAGTCACTCTGTTATATCGTACACTTCAGAACTCCATCACTCTGTCATAGCACCCAAGGCACTCAACCAAGGAGTTTTCTCTGCACCTACTGCACTTACTCAAGCAGCGGAAACTGGCATGGACAGAAAAGACTTTCTACCTTCTTATGGCACTAACCAGTTACCTCTTAGCACACCCACTACTATACAGCTACAAACCAACACACCCTTGGACTGTAAGCCAGATCCAGTGCTGAACGTCTTAGCACCATCTTATGTTCCCAAGTAACTTAACATCAGTGTACCGGTAACTGCAACTAACTCTGTTCCACCTACAACCGTATACCCAAAGTCTGAAAGCACAGACATGTCACAGTTCGCTAAATATATGCTTCGCAGAGAACTCACTAGGACAGGCCTCACCACGTTTGATGACAAACCTGAAAATTACAGAGGCTGGAAATTCACCTTTAAGGCCACCATCAGCGAGCTAGACATCACCGCTGCAGAAGAACTGGATCTGCTCATCAGGTGGCTAGGTCCACAGTCTGCTGAACGTATCAAAAGACTCAAGACCGTTTATACTTCCAACCCTGCTGCAGGTCTTGATGCTGCTTGGGTCAGACTTGAACATAGCTTTGGCAGCTCTGAGGCCATCGAAGATGCTTTATTTAAAAGGTTGTAAGTCTTCCCAAGAATTACAGCTAAAGAAAATCTGAAGCTTCAAGAACTCAGTGATCTTCTACTAGAGCTTCAACTTGCTAAAGCTGATAGCCTCTTACCAGGACTCAGTTACCTCGACACCCCTCGTGGAATTAATCCTATTGTCCTTAAGCTACCATATAGCATTCAAGAAAAATGGGTTAGTCGGGGATCAACTTACAAGAAAAAACATGGAGTTGCCTTTCCTCCCCTTTCCTTCTTCTGTGACTTCATAAAGGAAATCGCGGACTCTAAGAATGACCCAAGTTTCTTCTACAGCGACTGTAATCCACTCAATTCACCTTCTCCAGGACTTGCAAACGCATGTATAACACACAGAGGCCGCAGGGGCCCAGTATCAGTGAAAAGGACTGATGTCCAACCTGCACCCGCTAAGGTTCTTCAAAAGACTGGGCAAAGCAAGAAACTTGAGGATCCAAATCGCCAATGTCCCATACATAACAAGCCACATCCACTTAAGAAATGCATCGGCTTTAGAAAGAAACCTCTACAAGAACGTAAGGAACTTTTAAAGGAATTTGGAATTTGTTTCAGATGCTGTGCCTCCACAGAACACCTTGCAAAAGACTGTAAGGCTAACATTAAATGCATGGAATGTGGTAGCGACAACCACGTGCAAGCCCTTCATCTGTACCAACAAAGCTCTACTCCATCCACAGACATCCCTCCTGTGGCAAAGCATGGCGGGGAGCACACTGAACAAGCAGCTACCTCCACACCAGTATTCTCTACATGCACGGAAGTCTGTGGGGAAGGACTTTGTGAGAAATCCTGTGCGAAGATATGCTTGGTTCGTGTATATTTTAAGGGCCAACCTGAAAAGGCCATAAGACTGTATACCATTCTCGACGATCAGAGTAACCGATCTCTTGCAAGCACAAGGTTCTTTGATCTGTTGGGCATAGCTGGAGATGCTCTACCTTATACCCTCGGTACTTGTGCAGGCATTACAGAAGTCTTGGGTAGAAGAGCCAGTAGCCTCATAGTTGCTCCACTTAATAGCAACAAAGAAATACCTTTGCCGACTATCATCGAGTGTAATCAGATTCCGACTAACAAGGATGAGATTCCCACTCCTGAAGCTGCCCTACACCATTCTCACTTGAAGGACATAGCTGACCAAATACCAGCCTTTGATGAAAATGCTGATATCCTGCTGTTACTTGGGTGAGACATTCTTAGAGTGCATAAGGTTCGCCAGCAAATCAACGGCCCACATGATGCACCTTACGCCCAGCGTCTGGATCTAGGCTGGGTTATCATAGGCAACGTCTGCCTTAGCAACGTCAAGAAACCATTTTCAGTCTCTTCGTTTAAAACACACGTTCTGCCAAATGGACGCATTACTTGTTTCCCACAACGACAACATCGCTACAGTGTCAAAGAAAAGCTGTGTAACAAAGGTACACAAGAACGCATCATACTTGATGACAGCAAAGCATTTGTCTTTCGGGATGACAACATCGGTAGCACAGTGTTTGAAGTGACCACAAGAGACAATGAGTTGGCAGCCACAATGGAAAACAAGGAATTCTTGAAAACAATGAGTAAAGAGTTCTACCAAGACGATTCCAACAGCTGGGTGGCACCACTACCATTTCGCACCCCAAGGAAGAGGATTCCAAACAATATGCAATATGCAAATTCATGGTTCATCTCTTTAGAGCGCAGCCTAAACCGGAAACCGGAGATGAAGAAACATTTCGTTGACTTCATGCAGAAGGTATTTGAGAGAGATCATGCAGAGCCTGCACCCCCTCTTACACATGGAGAAGAATGCTGGTACCTACCGTGTTTTGGCGTCTACCATCCTCGCAAACCTGACCAAATTAGGGTGGTCTTCGACTCAAGTGCTCGTTATGAAGGCGTTTCTCTCAATGACAATCTTCTCACTGGACCTAACCTGAACAACAACCTCCTAGGAGTCTTACTCCGCTTTAGACAAGAGCCAATTGCTATTATGGCCGACATCCAACAAATGTTTCATTGTTTCATCGTCCGGGAAGACAATAGAAACTTCCTCAGGTTCCGATGGTACCGCAATAATGATGTCAATGATGAGGTTGTAGACTATCGGATGAAAGTTCATGTGTTTGGTAATAGTCCCTCACCGGCAGTTGCCATTTTTGGATTGAGGAAGACAGCCCAAATAGGCGAACAAGAGTTCGGGTCTGATGCACGTCAGTTTGTGGAAAGGAACTTCTACGTAGACGACGGTCTCAAGTCTCTACCTACGGAGGAAGAAGCCATTGACCTTCTCACCAGAACTCAGAACATGCTTGCTACAGCCAACCTCCGACTACACAAAATCATCTCCAACAGCAATGAGGTTATGAGAGCATTTCCTTCTGATGATCACGCCATCAGTGCTAAGGAGTTCCAACTAGGGTCTGACCTTACCCTCACTCAACGCAGCCTTGGGTTGCTATGGAATGTTAAACAAGATGTGTTCACATTTCAGACATCAGTCTGTGACAAGCCCTTCACAAAACGTGGAGTACTGTCCGCAGTAAACAGTATCTACGATCCCTTGGGATTTATTACACCCTTTACTATTCAGGGCAAGATATTACTCAGACAACTTACTTTGGAGAACACTGACTGGGACACCCCTTTACCCAAAGAGAAACAACAAAGGTGGGAATCCTGGAAGCAGTCTCTTCAGGCATTGGAACAGTTTAAAATATCACGTTCTTACACTCTTGTGTCTATGAAGAATGCCACTAGATTAGAGATCCATGTCTTCTCTGACGCATCCATGGAAGCTATAGCTGCTGTAGCCTATCTCCGAGTTGTAAACTCCCACTGTGAAACCAGTGTGGGATTTGTCATGGGCAAGGCAAAGCTAACTCCAAAATCTGCACATACTATTCCAAGGCTAGAACTCTGTGCAGCCGTGTTAGCTGTTGAAATTGCTGAGCTTATAAAGCACGAAATAGACTTCCATATTGACTCCTTTGACTTTTACACAGACAGCAGAATTGTGCTAGGATACATACACAATCAAACAAGACAATTCCATGTGTATGTTGGCAATCGAGTGGAACGCATTAGGAAATTCTCCATTCCAGCACAATGGCACTATGTGCCCACTGATCTTAACCCTGCCGACCTAGGCAGTCGTGCAATACCTGCTAATGCTTTTCTGGATACATCGTGGATATCTCCACCAGTACTCTTGAATGAGAAATTCTTCTCAAGCACTGTAAAGTCTACCTTTGAACTTATCTATCCGGATGCAGATAACGAAATCAAGACCACTGCAGTTACTCTTAATACCTCCGTTGAGGCAAAGGTAAAACTAAAAACCCACCGTTTTGAACGTTTTTCTAAGTGGTCTTCTGCCGTACGAGCTACTGCACGTCTTATTCATGTTGCTCATCACTTTGCAAACAGCGGTGACACTAATCAAGAGTGTCGTAAGTGGCATATCTGTAAAGGGTCCCCCACAATTGCAGAGATTATTAAGGCCGAAAGACTCATCATTCAATGTGTCCAACATGAAGTATATTCACAAGAGATTCACAACATCTCAAAGGGACTCAGCCCATCTAAAGATAGTCCTTTATACCAGTTGAATCCGATAATTGATCACAACAAACTACTCCGAGTAGGTGGTCGCATAGCAAGGTCTAATGTGACAAATGAAGAGCAAAATCCCCTTATTATTCCAGGACGTCACCATATTACTGCTCTGCTAGTCAGACATTACCATGAGCAAGTGCAACACCAAGGCCGTCACTTCACAGAGGGAGCAGTAAGGTCTGCAGGTTTCTGGATAATTGGGATGAAGAGATGTATATCCTCCACACTCCATAAATGCGTCAAGTGCCAAAGACTAAGAGGAAAACATCTAAATCAACAGATGGCAGAGCTTCCAACGGACAGATTAAGTATGGAACCACCATTTACCAATGTCGGTTTAGATGTTTTCGGCCCCTGGACTGTTGTTTCACGTAAGACTCGTGGTGGAGTCATCAACAATAAGCGTTGGGCCGTGTTATTTACTTGTTTAAGCATTCGTGCTGTGCATATTGAAGTTATAGAATCAATGGACTCTTCTTGCTTCATTAACGCCTTCAGAAGATTTGTTTCCATACGTGGACCTGTTAAGTTACTTAGATCTGACCGCGGGACAAATTTTACCGGAGCAGAGAAGATAGAGAACTTCTTCAACGACAACAAGTGTAAGTGGGAATTCAACCCGCCACATTCCTCTCATATGGGAGGTGCTTGGGAGCGCATGATTGGGATTTCTAGGAAAATCCTGGATTCTATGCTGCTGGACCACAAATCTTCCCAGCTCACACATGAAGTCTTGGTCACTTTCCTTGCCGAGGTGTCCGCCATAATCAATGCAAGACCACTTGTTCCTGTTTCCTCAGACCCAGAGTCTCCAGTATTGCTAACTCCAGCCACTCTTCTAACTCAAAAGATTGGAATAGCCACTACTCCTCCTCAGGACTTCGATTGTCCAAATGTTTACAAACACCAATGGAAACAGGTCCAACATCTTGCTAATGCGTTTTGGAGCCGTTGGAAAATGGAGTACCTTTGCAATCTTCAAGGTCGACGGAAATGGCAAGTTAGCAAACCCGACCTGCAAGCCGGGGACGTAGTTCTCCTCAAAGAAACGGATGCTCATCGTAACAATTGGCCTAAGGGTCTTATTACAAAGACTATTCCAAGTAATGACGGCAAGGTGCGGAAAGTAGAAGTTAAGGTAGTGAAAGAAGGTTCTGCAAGGCACTACTTTAGACCCATAAACGAGCTGGTACTTCTTCTGCCTAAAAAGGAAGATGAACTCCTCCCACCGACCTGATGCCAAGAGAGATGTTTCAGAAAAGAGACATTATTATATATGGACTTAACTAACGTTAATATTGTTATTAGAAATCATAGATTTCGACGGGGAGTGTCATGTTACACATGCATGGTTTGCTTTTTTATTCTGTTTGTCCCTTTCCTCTCCCCTTCTTCCTGTCTTCAGTATTGCTCCTCCCCTCTTCACTCACCTGCTTCTCATCCTCCATTCCAGTCACATCTTAGCTGCTTACCTCCTTACAGCATAATCTTTTGACCTATCCATCTGTTCATCAGTGTATGGTTTGCAGTTTAAATAAACTCCTTCACAATCTACAAGGTGTCTTTTGGATCGAGTCACTGTCAGCCAATTCACCTAGGACTGAAGGTTACCGCTATCTCATCACAACTGTAAGTTACAGAGATCACACTTTCAGTGCTTAGACTGGAGAGGCAGAACAATTGGCAAAGGTGATCATGTATGAATGGGAGGATTGTGTATAGTGTTTGGCTTAGGCACAAATATGGCAAGGTTGGAGTAAAAACTTTTGCCTTGGGGTTTATTGTTTTAGACTCAGGATTTATTAGTTGTCCTGTTGATTTTATGCCAGCAATAGCCCATTGGTAGAAGAGAATATCAGATTGGCCATGATGAGATTCCAGATTATATAAAAATGGTAAGAAAAAAGAGATTTATATTTATTGTAATACAATATTTTCCTGGTGGATAGCCTGTCAAGGTTTGGCTGAGCTGCTCTTACTCAGCAGCTTGATTCTGCTGTCTGAGCTAATCTAGAGCTCTGCTATCCATTGCTACTGCCTTCCCTGTTCTGAGTCTGGCTGAATCAGCTGACCCCTCTGTGATTGCTCACCTGACTGCTACCAGCCAACCCTCCCAGGGTATTTGAAGCAGCTTGGCTCACTTCCTGATTGCCCTTGTGTTTGCTTCTGGCAGCAAGAGTGTTCTACAGCGTTCCTGATTTCCTGTGCATGACCTGGCTTCCTCTGGCGTCCCTTCTGGTTCCTGACTCCTGACCGCGGCTTGGTTGAGTACATGTCTTGGTTCCTGACCCCAGCTTGTCTTTTTGTTTATGCTTCTGGATCACAATTTTGCTATGTTTGCTTTTGTTATTTTAATAAAGTTGTTTTGCATTTTACATCTTTGTGTCTGTCTGGTTCCTGGTCCCTAACATAGCCAAACCTTAATCGTGTTAAGAAGTAAGGGTTAATGTGCCATTGACGGGGAAGATTAATCCTGCTGGCATGTTTTACAGACAGGTTTTAATAATCTGTAAAACAAAGTAAACTTGTCTTAGGGTGACAAGTCTTCTTTAAAATGGAATCATGTATAATGGCCAAGAATAATATTTGGTGTTGCCATGCTTAGAGATATTGTGCTAATATGTTTTATTTAGATTCACAAATAATTAATAGCCAAGTGATGTGTATATTATAAGCTACATGCACATATTCTATGAACAACACTTTCTCCAAAATTGGGACCTCTTCCTCAGTGAGTCCAGCTGTCCTGTGCATGCAGGTGAGTCCAGGCTGACACATATAATTAGTTATACTCACGTTTTGCATTGGTCAGAGAGCTGTTATCAGTCAATCCGACACACAGGCTAGTGGAGAAATTACACCTGTCTCCACTCGGGGGAATGATGATCCACAAACAGGAACACATACACACAACAGGACAGCTGCTTCCAAACTAGTATAAAACTTTAATCTGTTTATTCAAATATATTAAAAACAATAAAGTTGCAGGCTTAAATGCTTACGCATTTCACAGCAACAGAGCTGCTTTCTCAAAGCACAGTTAAGCCGACAAGAAAGAATACAGCCATTACATGTATCAAATATAAATAGACCTCCTTCTGACCATGATTGGACAGTTTTAAAAAATCAGTCACCAATCAGGATCAGTAGGAATGACAACCTAAAACAATAACATCCATAGAATCATGTCCAATCCACATTGTGTGGACAACACGCATCAAAGGGGGACATCAAGGAACTGAGCTTGTGTAAATTAATGGATCTATGTCTCAAAAATACATCCTGGCCCAGTACTAACGTTTAAAGCACCCGCACAACACGATAACATACACTGATAGCCAGAAAAATAAAACGATAGGCTCTCTAGTCACCGCACGTAGCTCCATAACCCTCAAAGCGGATGGCCAACACAACATGTATTGGACCAAACAGATCATCATCAACCAATTGAAAACTAGATATGCACCAAACAACTAGATAAAAAACAACAATATAATAAATGAAATAAAATAAATAATATCAACAGTGGGCTCTCCAGTCAATTAACCACCAAACACAGTCTCACCACTGAGGCAAGTCTGAGGGCCGAGAAACCGGGGAGCCCACATGTATCACAATAGTAATGAAAGGACTTAATCAAATAACATAACAACGAAAAATGCATAGGTAATGGCAATAGTGATATATCATGAGATCATAAACAAGAATTATACCCGTGTATAAAGTGCCAAAGAGCCCTACAAATTGAAAAAAAGACTACAAACATCATCAGACCCAAATGAACTTAACCCCTTAACAACAGGTCGATAGGTGCCGCGACGTGAGTTAAGGACCGCGGAGCATTTTTTTTTCTTTTTCCGGTTCCAGACTCCCCGAACAGCGTGCAGCCACGGGGAGAGCCAGGAACTCCATGACGGTCATAGTACGTCATGGGTCGTTCAGTCAGATCGACCCTTGACGTACTATGACCGTCAAGGGTCGTTAAGGGGTTAAAGGGATAGTAATGTTTCATAATAAAAGCAGCTCTTATTAATCCTCATAGTATTTGGACTTTGGAGAGTGTTATTTCAATTCTATCAGAGTTGTAGTTCAATAGTAATTCAATCACAAAGTATCCCCCTCCCACCCCTTTTACTGATGTAACACTGCTCAGCCAGATCAGCAGGGAGGTGTCCAGGTAGACTGCAGAGAGGGACAATCTTCAATTAAGATAAGGGAAAAACCTGAAAAACTTGTCAAGGGGGGCAGAGCTTTCATTGTTCTCATAGGAAGAAGATTGTCCCCTTCTGTTATCTGTCTGGTCTATGGACTGGATTCCACATCTGAGAAGAGATGGCTTACACTAGGTAAAAGGGGCGGGAGGGGAAACTTTGCCTGTGAATATCTCTCAAATCATAAAGGTTTGAGAGATAAGGCTTATATCGTTCTTCATGTTTTTTTAATGCCTACAAAATAAAACGAAGTATTACTATCCCTTTAACTAGTATAAATAAATATGAAAGGTGACTAATGAACTGTGATTATCCACTGGAAAATGATCTCCCTGTGAAAATAGGAAGTTCAACCTAATTTGACACTAAAAATGAAAAAAGATCTAAGTGCTATAAAGAATAAATTAAATGTCCACTAGGGAACAGAATGTATCAATTGATTTATTTTAAAGGAGCAGTAAACTTTTTTTTATGAAAACACATATTTTATAGAGCTTTTCCTGCTGAATAAAACAAGGGTACTCCTGTCGCTGTCAGGTGTTTTATTCAAAAATTATAGCAGTTTAAATAACCAGGAAGTGAATTTACTGTGTTTACTTCCTGATAGTTCTAACTGACAGGAAGTGACAGGCAGTTTCTGTCACATTCTATGGAGAACTGTTATGTCTCTGACTTTTCTGACTTTCCTCTCCATTAGAATTTAACAGGAAATCTAATTAGAATTTGACCACTAGAGGGCACTGGTAGTGTAAAAAAACATGGGTTTAAACTGTAATAACTCTGGAAATATAAATCTCTCGGCAGTGGGAGTACCCTTATTTTACTGAATAGGAAAATCCCTACAATATATATTTTTTCATTAAAAAAAGTTTACTGCTCCTTTAATATATGTACTAACAATTATATGTATAGTAAAACAAAGTAAAACTTCTCCTCTACTCATCAAAAGGATAGATGTGGATCAAATAATAAAATACAGAGAGCTAAAAAACTTAAGCTTTCTGATATAAATACCAGCTCATAAACTATAATCAAAAACATAAACTTAATCTCACAAAGAACTACACAAAAAATCAGCAAAAAAAACCAAAGCAAAATATAATTAACCTATCCTATATAATAATTCACTAGGATGTTTGTTAGAAGCTGTCATGCGCAGTAGAGACTGTATGAACGCACAGAATGCTGGGAGCACAGAATGTTGGGAGCACAGAATGTTGGGAGCACAGAATGCTGGGAGTTCTGTGCTGGGAGCATTCTGTGCTTTCGGGCAGTGCATGACTGCGTCGGAGGTAGGAGCAGGACCGGCCTCTTAACCCTTTGAGGGCCAGAGGGGTACGCAACGCATTGTAAAGCAATGCGTTGCGTACCCCTTTGGCACTCAAAGGGTTAACATCACCTGGTCCTTTGCCCGTGTACATGGGCTTTTACACTAGTGTATATATATATATATATATATATATATATATATATATATATATATCAAAAACTAAAATCTGATATCACACTATGACGATTAATATACCCCTGGCCCAAACTATACTCTGGGGGTCTCAATAGACTCATTGAGCCTTAAAAGGGCTAATGTCGACAACCTAAAAATCCAGAAACTCTCCCTATTATTTAAACATTAAGTTCTGTCAAAGCTTGTGGATGATGGCATAAATTCTATCGGTAACACTCTTAGACCATCTGTACAGGGGAAGGGTGGCCTGGGGGAAGGAGGGGCAATTGCCCCCTGGGCTGGTCACATGTCTTGGCCATCGGGCCACTGCCTCACTCAGTCTCCCAGTTGCTGCTGTAAATGGAGCTACACTAGTGATAGCACAGAGCTTACGACTGAAATGGAGCTACATAAATGATAATACAGAGCTAAAATCCAAATAGAGCTACACTAACAGCATAACCCATTTCCCTTGTAAGATCTATGGTATCAATCATGTCCCTGTACTTAAGTTGTAAGCTTTATGGTATCACTAGAGTAGCCGTATTTCAGCTGTAGGCTATGTGGTCTTGTTTGTCTTACTTAACAGCATTAATGCCAATATTAAAAGTAACTAAAGGGGATAGGCTGGGACGCTGGGCTGGAGCGACTGAAGAAATGGGCTAGAAGATTGTATTTGCCCCCCAGGCCTCAAGTTCCCAGCCCTCCCCTGCATCTGTACTTTTATTATGATACTGCATAAAGTGTCTTGAGACGCTGTGTTGGGTAAACCCATTGTATATATTTCTTTTACGTTGTCCCACTCTGGTTCTTAACATTTGTGTTGTTCTCCCTATATACTGTATATTACAAATACATGTCAATAGGTATATCACAAAATTTGCCCCCCATCAGCTCCATGTTACCCTTGCATTGCCCCACATCAGCTCCAACTTGCCCCCATCAGCTCCACATTGCCCCCACCATCTCCAAATTTCCCCCCCATCAGCTGCAAATTGCCCCCACCATCTCCATATTGTCCTCACATTGCCCCCCATCAGCTCCAACTTGCCCCCCATCAGCTCCATGTTACCCTCACATTGCCCCCATCAGCTCCAACTTGCCCCCCATCAGCTCCACATTGCCACCACCATCTCCAAATTGCCCCCCATCAGCTGCACATTGCCCCCACCATCTCCATGTTGCCCTGACATTGCCCCCCCTTCGGCTCCAACTTGCCCCCCCATTGTCCGTTTCCTACCTCCCCCGTTGTCTGTTTCCTGCTGCTAGGAGCTCCCGCGCGGTCTCCTATTCAGAAATGCAGAGCGCTGGGCAGGCGCCCCTCTGTGGCGTGAGCCTGTAGGCAGGTGCCTACTTTGCCTTATGGGAAATCTGGCCCTGGCAGCACAGAAGGTGATTATTACATTATTAGTAATAAAAAGTAAATCGATGTAACTGACTATTTGAAGGACAACTATCTAGGTAAATCATTCTGTTAAAAAAACATTAAGAATCACTCATTCGGAGATTAACCCTTTGAGTGCCAGATGACATCTCTCTGGCACTCGAAGGGTTAAATATACCATTCAACAAATAAAAATAACTTGAAAAAAATATGTAAGGTAACATATGCTTATTTGAGGAAATGGGTCTTCACATAATATTCAGGCGCTGGGAAGAGTGTGATTGAGTAAGACAGGGATTTCCAAAGAAAGGGTCCAGAATGGATTTAATATACTGATTATCACTAATACTTATTTGCAGGACTGAGTCACTGTGGTAAGGAGCTATTATCCAGCTGAAAGTAAACAATTCATACAGCAGACGGTCAGTATCACTTTACTCACACTGAGTTTTCTTTGTCTCTTGATAATGTTTCCCACGTGGCATTTCTTTAGTATATGTAATGCATTTTGGAGGAATTTAGGAGGAATTAGTGGTTACTGATTAATGAAGGTGATGAAAACATCTGTAAGCTCTAAGATTAGCAATATAGTCAGACCTATATTAACCATTTGCTTTGCTAAGCATTGCATACCCCTCTGTCACTCAAAGGTGAGGCCCAAAGGGGTGTGCAATCCATTGGGACCCCATTGCTTTTCTCACAAGCTTGCTATATGTTGATGCAGCACTAACCTCCTTTCCCTCACACTCACACATAACATAAATTTAATTAAACCAATCTGGTGCAGATCTGTGGCTCTGGCTGACTACCTGAACTGTGTATGACCTGGCTTGTCCGACTATCCTCTCTAGTGCTGACCTGTGGCTCTGTCTGACTATTCTATTGATTGTTCCCCTTATTTAGCAGACACCCAATCTGGTGCAGACCTGGGGCTCTGGTGGACTAGCTATACTGACTGCAAGCATGAGTCAGGTTTCCGCATTCACTATACTGAATGCAGGCGTGAGTCAAGTATCCACTTTCGCTATACTGACTGCAGGCGTGAGTCTAGTATCCACTTTCGTTATACTGACTGCAGGCGTGAGTCAGGAGTATTCCTCGCTAGTGTTGAGCGAGCATGCTCGGCCGATGCTCGGATCGGCTCGAGCATCGCTCTGCTCGGCACATGGCGGTACTCGTACGAGTACCGCATGTGCTCGCCCGCCATGTTCGGGTCTCCTCCCCGCACGTTTTGCGGCTGCTGCGCAGCCAATAAACGTGCAGGGAGGCTCTGACATCGGTGTAATGCCAGCAGCCATGTTGGCTGCTGGCATTACACTGATTGGCTGGCCAGAACCCGTGGTCAGGTGCTGTATAGCACCTGACCATCGAGTTCGGCTCAGTCTGAGCCAGGGAGAGCTGAGGATAGGAAGGGAAAGGCAGTGTAGGGAGGAAAAAAACAAAAATTGTGAAAAAAAAAGAACCAAAAGTCCTTTTTAGGACTACTGTGTGTGGGGGCAGCAGGTTATTTGGTGTGGGGGGAAAAAAACAAAAAAAAAAAAAAAAAAATATATATATTCTGTTTAGTGTGCAAAGTTGCAGATTAGAGCACATTCTGTTTAGTGTGCACAGTTGCAGATTAGAGCACATTCTGTTTAGTGTGCAAAGTTGCAGATTAGAGCACATTCTGTTTAGTGTGCAAAGTTGCAGATTAGAGCACATTCTGTTTAGTGTGCAAAGTTGCAGATTAGAGCACATTCTGTTAAGTCTTCAAACTAAAATATCAAAGTCACGTATTCCATTCAGTGTGCGTCGCCGCAGTTTAGCAGCACATTCTGAGTACTGTGCAGAGTTGCAGAATAGGAAGAAATACTGTTAAGTCTTCAAACTAAAATATCAAAGTCACATATTCCATTCAGTGTGCTTCGCCGCAGTGTAGCAGCACATTCTGTGTACTGTGCAGAGTTGCAGAATAGGAAGAAATACTGTTAAGTCTTCAAACTAAAATATCAAAGTCACATATTCCATTCAGTGTGCTTCGCCGCAGTTTAGCAGCACATTCTGTGTACTGTGCAGAGTTGCAGAATAGGAAGAAATACTGTTAAGTCTTCAAACTAAAATATCAAAGTCACATATTCCATTCAGTGTGCTTCGCCGCAGTGTAGCAGCACATTCTGTGTACTGTGCAGAGTTGCAGAATAGGAAGAAATACTGTTAAGTCTTCAAACTAAAATATCAAAGTCACATATTCCATTCAGTGTCTTTCACCGCCGTTTAACAGCCTATTCTGTGTACTCTGCAGAGTTGCAGAATTATAAGAAATACTGTTAAGTTTTCAAACTCAAATATTAAAGTCACATATTCCATTCAGTGTCTTTCACCGCCGTTTAACAGCCTATTCTGTGTACTCTGTACAGTTCCAGAATTATAAGAAATACTGTTAAGTTTTCAAACTCAAATATTAAAGTCACATATTCCATTCAGTGTCTTTCACCGCCGTTTAACAGCCTATTCTGTGTACTCTGTACAGTTCCAGAATTATAAGAAATACTGTTAAGTTTTCAAACTCAAATATTAAAGTCACATATTCCATTCAGTGTGTTTCAACGCCGTTTAACAGCCTATTCTGTGTACTCTGCAGAGTTGCAGAATTATAAGAAATACTGTTAAGTTTTCAAACTCAAATATTAAAGTCACATATTCCATTCAGTGTCTTTCACCGCCGTTTAACAGCCTATTCTGTGTACTCTGTACAGTTCCAGAATTATAAGAAATACTGTTAAGTTTTCAAACTCAAATATTAAAGTCACATATTCCATTCAGTGTGTTTCAACGCCGTTTAACAGCCTATTCTGTGTACTCTGCAGAGTTGCAGAATTGTAAGAAATACTGTTAAGTTTTCAAACTCAAATATTAAAGTCACATATTCCATTCAGTGTCTTTCACCGCCGTTTAACAGCCTATTCTGTGTACTCTGTACAGTTCCAGAATTATAAGAAATACTGTTAAGTTTTCAAACTCAAATATTAAAGTCACATATTCCATTCAGTGTGTTTCAACGCCGTTTAACAGCCTATTCTGTGTACTCTGCAGAGTTGCAGAATAGTAAGAAATACTGTTAAGTTTTCAAACTCAAATATTAAAGTCACATATTCCATTCAGTGTCTTTCACCGCCGTTTAACAGCCTATTCTGTGTACTCTGTACAGTTCCAGAATTATAAGAAATACTGTTAAGTTTTCAAACTCAAATATTAAAGTCACATATTCCATTCAGTGTCTTTCACCGCCGTTTAACAGCCTATTCTGTGTACTCTGTACAGTTCCAGAATTATAAGAAATACTGTTAAGTTTTCAAACTCAAATATTAAAGTCACATATTCCATTCAGTGTCTTTCACCGCCGTTTAACAGCCTATTCTGTGTACTCTGTACAGTTCCAGAATTATAAGAAATACTGTTAAGTTTTCAAACTCAAATATTAAAGTCACATATTCCATTCAGTGTGTTTCAACGCCGTTTAACAGCCTATTCTGTGTACTCTGCAGAGTTGCAGAATTATAAGAAATACTGTTAAGTTTTCAAACTCAAATATTAAAGTCACATATTCCATTCAGTGTGTGTCACCGCAGTTTAGCAGCCTATTCTGTGTACTCTGCAGAGTTGCAGAATAGTAAGAAATACTGTTAATTTTTCAAACTCAAATATTAAAGTCACATATTCCATTCAGTGTCTTTCACCGCCGTTTAACAGCCTATTCTGTGTACTCTGTACAGTTCCAGAATTATAAGAAATACTGTTAAGTTTTCAAACTCAAATATTAAAGTCACATATTCCATTCAGTGTCTTTCACCGCCGTTTAACAGCCTATTCTGTGTACTCTGCAGAGTTGCAGAATTATAAGAAATACTGTTAAGTTTTCAAACTCAAATATTAAAGTCACATATTCCATTCAGTGTGTGTCACCGCAGTTTAGCAGCCTATTCTGTGTACTCTGCAGAGTTGCAGAATAGTAAGAAATACTGTTAATTTTTCAAACTCAAATATTAAAGTCACTTATTCCATTCAGTGTGTGTCACCGCAGTTTAGCAGCCTATTCTGTGTACTCTGCAGAGTTGCAGAATAGTAAGAAATACTGTTAAGTTTTCAAACTCATATATATTAAAGTCATATATATCGTGTAAGATGAAGAAGGCGGGTAAAAAGGGACGGGGAAGTGGACGTGATCCTGAAAGTTCAGGGCGCGGGTCAGGACGCGGAGAAACTGTGCCTGGTGCCAGAGCACAAGAAAGAAAGACATCCACCATACCTAGCTTCATGTCTGATTTCACAGGGCGTCGCAGGACATCACTCTCGAGGTCCGACCAGTGCGAACAGGTGGTCGGTTGGATGACAGCTGATACTGCTTCCAGTCGGTTAAGCACCACCCTGTCTTCCACCAAGTCCACTCTCAGTAGCCAAGAGTCTGGTCAACATAATCCTCACTCTGATCATCCTTCCTCCCACCATACACGGTCTGGTCAAAGAAGTGATCCCACACTGGGATATAGTGATGAGCTCGTCTCATCACCAATCCTTCATTTGACCCTCTCTCCAAGCACGCTTGCAGAGGAACATGACATCTTGTGCCCTGATTCACAACCTCTAGAGGCTACCCAATCACAAGAAGATGACAGATGTGAACGGCATTTAAGGTCAAAGGAAGTAGTGGATGATGATGATGATGATGATGAGACACAGTTGCCATTAAATCAACCACTATTTCCGTCTCAAGACCTTGTTGAGGAGAATGTTATACAGTTGTCAATGACTGAGTATGTGGTGGGATCAAGACTTGAGGAGGATGATCAGAGTGAGGAAGTGGAGGAGGACTTGGTGGACGATGAGGTGACTGACCCCACCTGGGAAGGTGTAGAGCCGAGCGATGACAGCAGTCCTGAGGGTGAGCCATCTGCAGCACCGCAACAGGCTGGAAGAGGCAGTGGTGTGGCTACAGAAAGAAGGCGGACCGCACCAAACCGGCCCGCAAATGTTCCACGGAGCACCCCCTTGCGTAAATCTACCTTGCCAAGGGGTAGGTGTTCCGCGGTATGGCGTTTTTTTAAGGAAAGTGCGGACGACAAAAGAATTGTAGTTTGCAACCTGTGCCACACCAGAATGAGCCGAGGCATGAACACTAGAAACCTCACCACCACCAGCATGATCCGACACATGGCATCCAAGCACCGTAGTAAGTGGGAGGAACGCCTGGATCGCCCATCTGTGTCTGCAGGCCACACCACTGCCTCCTCTTCCCCTGTTTTCGGTGCCGGCCAATCGCCTGTCGAAGGCGCAGGCCCGCATACCTCCCGCCCTGCACCTGTAGCATCTGAAGCACCATCAGCGACCACATCCACTTCCCTGTCCCAGCACAGCGTCCAAATGTCGTTACCCCAGGCATTTGAGCGCAAGAGAAAGTACCCAGCCACCCACCCACAGGCCATAGCACTAACCTCACACCTTTCAAAATTACTGGCCATCGAAATGCTGCCATTTAGGCTTGTGGACACTGAGTCCTTCCGCAGCCTGATGGCAGCAGCTGTCCCTCGGTACGCGGTCCCCAGCCGCCACTACTTTTCCCGGTGTGCCATCCCCGCATTACACCACCATGTGTCCCGTAACATCACCCGTGCCCTGACCAACGCAGTTACTGGGAAGGTCCACTTAACGACTGACACATGGACAAGTGCTTGTGGCCAGGGACGCTACATTTCCCTGACGGCACACTGGGTGAATGTCGTGGAGGCTGGGAGCGACTCGGACCCTGGGATGGCACGGGTGCTACCCACGCCGAGGATTGCGGGCCCTACCTCCATCAGGGTTTCCACCAGCACCTACGTTATTGGCTCCTCCTCCTCCGTTTCCACCTCCGAATTCTCTACACACACCGCCACTCCCCCATCAGCCAGTAGCTGGAAGCAGTGTAGCACTGCAGTGGGGAAGCGTCAACAGGCCGTGCTGAAGCTGATCTGCCTTGGGGACAAACAGCACACGGCCTCAGAGCTGTTGCAGGGGATTAGTCACCAGACCGAGCAGTGGCTCTCGCCACTCAACCTGCAACCAGGCATGGTTGTGTGTGATAATGGGCGTAACTTGGTGGCGGCTTTGGAGCTCGGCAAGCTCACACACGTACCATGCCTAGCGCATGTATTTAATTTAGTGGTGCAGCGATTTCTAAAAACCTACCCCAATGTGCATGATCTCTTGACCAAGGTGCGCCGCGTGTGTGCACATTTCCGTAAGTCATCTACAGCTTCGGCCGGCCTGTTGAAGCTGCAGCAGCGCTTACAATTGCCAGCTCACCGGCTGCTGTGTGACGTGAGCACGCGCTGGAACTCCACCTTCCACATGTTGGCCCGGCTTTGTGAGCAGCAGAGGGCAGTAGTGGAGTACCAGCTGTTACACGGTCGTCGCCTTTCCGTTCAACTTCCTGTAATCAGAAGTGAGGAGTGGGAATGGATGTCAGACCTCTGCGAGGTTTTACGCAATTTTGAGGAATCGACACAGATGGTGAGCGGCGATAACGCTATTATCAGTGTAACCATCCCACTTCTGTGTCTACTGAAACGCTCGCTGCTCACAATTAAAACCGACGCTTTGCATGTGGAAGAGGTGGAAATGGGGGAGGAAGAGCTTACACAAGGTGATAGCCAGAGCACCCTCACTTCGTCTTCTCAGCGACAATTGGAGGAGGCGGAGGAGGAGGAGGAGGAGGAGGAGGAGGAGGAAGACACGGTTGCCTCCGCTACAGAGGGTAGCCATGGAACTTTAGTTCCATCTCTTCAGCGTGGGTGGGCAGAAGAGGAGGAAGAGGATGAGGATATTGAGAGTCAGCCTCCTGGTGAGGACAGCGAAATCTTGACTGTTGGTACTCTGGCACACATGGCTGACTTTATGTTAGGCTGCCTTTCCCGTGACCCACGCGTTGTACGCATTTTAGACAACACGGATTACTGGGTGTTCACCCTTCTGGACCCCCGCTACAAAGAGAATTTCTCATCTCTCATTCCTCCGGTGGAGAGGACAAGCAAAATGGTGCAATACCAGAAGGTTCTTGTTGAAAAATTGCTCCAAAATTTTCCATCTGACAACGCTGGCGGCAGAGTACGTGCTACCTTGGCCAACCGAGAAGGGGAGAAAAGGGGAGCACACAGCAGTTCCGACAAAGGCAGGGCAACACTCTCCAAGGCGTGGGACACCTTCATGACACCCCGCCAGCACCCTCACCCTGATGCGCAGCCTAGTGTCACAAGGAGGGAAAAGTTTTGGAAGATGGTGAAGGAGTACGTAGCAGACCGTGTCAGCGTCCTCAATGATCCCTCTGTGCCTTACAACTACTGGGTGTCCAAGCTGGACACGTGGTATGAACTGGCACTCTACGCCTTGGAGGTGCTGGCCTGCCCTGCCGCCAGCGTTCTGTCTGAGCGGGTATTTAGTGCTGCTGGTGGCATCATAACAGATAAGCGTATCCGCCTTTCCACCGACAATGCTGATAGGTTGACACTTATAAAAATGAACAAGGCCTGGATTTCCCCTGACTTCTCCACTCCACTGGAGGAAAGCCCCGGGGGAACATAAACTCACTTTATATATGTTATTTACAATGATGGGAATACTCTGTATTCCCATTCACCCCTTCCACCCCAAAAACGGGTATATGGTTGACTCTTAATGTTCTCATCCTCCTCCTCCTCTTCCATATGCCCTGGGATATAATTTTTATATAGGGCCAGCTCACCAGCGTGCCCTGGGATATAATTTTTATATAGGGCCAGCTCACCAGCGGGCCCTGTGATATAATTTTTATATAGGGCCAGCTCACCAGCGGGCCCTGTTTGCCAATTTTTATATAGGTCAGCTCACCAGCGGGCCTTCTCATATAATGTTTTATTGGGTCAGCTCTCTAGCGGGCCCTCTCATATAATGTTTTATAGCGTCAGCTCACTAGCGGGCCTTCGCATATAATGTTTAGGATGGTCAGCCTTGCAGCAGACCCTCACCCATAATGTTTTAGATGGTCAGCTCAGCGCACGTTTCCCTCTTAATCATGGCCTCAGTTCTGAAAATCAAGGAAATTTTTGGGAGAATTTGCCTCTGCGCACGTTTCCCTCTTAATCATGGCCTCAGTTCTGAAAATCAAGGAAATTTTTGGGAGAATTTGCCTCTGCGCACGTTTCCCTCTTAATCATGGCCTCACTTCAGAAAATCGATGAAATTTTTGGGAGAATTTGCAGATGATATACAAGTAAATATACAGCAAATACTGTTTGGTAACAATTTTTCGCCTAAAGTCGTTTTTATTTTCCTTTTTGTGTGTTTTACGGTCAGTCTGTAAAAATGGCGTACTACGGGCGAAAGATCGTTCCCAGCAGCGATGTTGGAGTCCAAGGTGCATCCAGACATCCTCCCTATGCTGTCCCTGAACCATTTCTGTAGTGTTTCCATCTTTTTCTGCCCTTTTCCTATGGACCAGGCACCCTCCCCTCATCAGAGCAGGGGGTGCCTGGTGTAATGCTCGAGTCCTCCCATTGACTTCAATGGGGCTCGGGTGCTCGGCCGAGCACTCGAGCCTCAGGGGGTGCTCGGTCAGAGCACCCGAACATCCGAGCATTGGGGTGCTCGCTCATCACTATTCCTCGCTCAAGATTTCGTGTTCCGGTTCCTGCTCCTGTTCCATTCCTGTTTCAGCTCCTGGTTCCATCTGAGACTACCAGTGGCTTCGGCCTAGTCTCCAGCAGTGTGGTCAGTCTTGGCAATCTACTATTCCTTATAGTAGCGCTTGCTGGCTGTGACCATCTGCTTGTTCCTGCCTTATTACCATAGTATGCTATCTTTATTATTATTTAATAAACTGCATATTTCTATACCGTCCTGACTCCTGAACATCTCTGGGGAACCGTGACAGTATTTCTGTGGTTACTGGCCACTTTGTCCTGATCTACCTCTTGTCTATAGGTTTTAACATCCTGGACTATGTACTGGTTTATCTATAACCTATTCTTTTGTTCAGGGATTGTTTTACTTTTTATATTGCCTCTACTAGTTCTATTCTGCATCAGGGGTTCTCCTTGGTTTGGGTCTGGACCTGTCCACCAGTCTACATTCTTTCCCATCCTGGTCTGGGCCCTCAGCTTCACTGGGGTTGGACATATGGCTTCACGGCCACAATCTTTACTTGGCTTCGGCTGCACCAAGGGAATTACTATAATTGGTATCAAACTCTAGCTTCGATCTCCAGCATCAGTCTCAAGCCACTGAGATCCAAACATGTTCATGACATAAAATACATCCACAGCTATACCCTTGTCCAAGCTAAGACTTCATACCTCCCAACATTTCAAATTGCCAAAGAGGGACACGTGTTTTAAGGGGTGTTGCTGTGGGTGTGGCTGGTGGGTGGGGCATTACCAATAATTTACAGGCTATTTCATGACCTTTTGATACCTCCTTGTGTGACCTAATAAATCACTTCTAAGAAGACCAAAGGTTTTCTATTTACATAGACTAATTTATAAACCCATGTAATGAAGCTTAATATGAGTTTTATTTCTGTGGAGCAATGTGATACACTTATATACACACCACACAGTCTGATTTCCTAAAAAGAGGGACATCAGGGTGGGAAAGAGGGACGGAGGGATTTGGGTCTAAAAGAGGGACACTTGGGAGGTATAAGACTTACGTAGAGTGCTAGTAAATTAATTTGACATAACCTAGCCTTCATAAAACCACTAACAGTCTTACATGATATTGTTGATCATCACAAAACCCAGAATACTATCCTATAGTATCCCTTCTAGTATCTTCTAAAATTCCCAGGATTTGATTTGACGCCTTTTTAAATAACGAGACTACATGTGCTTTGCTCCAATCACAGGGCACTAAGCCAGACATCTCCCATCATACTTAGCAGTCACCCGGCTATATAAGGGTGATAGGAGTTGCAGTGAACATCAACTGGAGAGCCATAGTTTGCCCACTTCAGATTTATTTTATCTTATATTTATTTTGATGTGTACTTTTACATGCTTGGGTCTTTACCTCAGCTTTACAAGCTGTTAAACTGTTATATGGCACTCTACTCCTGTATGTTATGTACTCATGCTCAGGTTGTTTAATACATTTTCAATCCGTTTCCCAGGAAGTGAAACCCTGTGCTAATGTGCTCTGGTTTGAGAACTAGAGTCAATGAGCAAATACTATATGTGGCAAAACGTGACAGTGGTGAGGATTATGTTTTAGTGCCCTGTGTTAGGTTGTAGGTCTAGCAGTTAGATGTTTACGATTAGGGTTATAATGTTGTGGTTAGCTGTTTGGGCTTAGTGGTTTTGAAAGTTTGTACTCTAAACCTTTTAATAAAAGATAATAATGAAAACAACAAAAAAGTAAACATTGACACAACATTACAAAAATCATTGAAAGTTAATGGGAGACATTCACTAAGCGGTGATAAAAGAGGTGATAAAGAGGAGATGACTTCTCCAGTTTATCACTTATCCAATCCCTATATTAATCTATAGAGCCTATGCACTAAACTCTCCAAAGTTGAAGAAATCTTAGTGCGAAGGATCCATAGGATAACATAGGAACTGGAGAAGTGATAAACTGGAAAAATCATCTCCACTTTATCACCACTTAGTGAATCTCCCCCATTATGGAGGACTGGCACAATATGAAATCCTCCAGTACCATAAATCCTGTAGCAATCACAACCAGATCACCCTTTACAATGTTACACTTTCCTAAGATCTATTGTAAACAAAGAGATAATTTGGATGCACCCATCACAAAATAAGAAGATGTGTACAGTATTAAAGAAAGTAAAACCATAAAACACCTGGAACAGTTGGCCATGTGCCTGACTATGATAGGGTCCTGAAGGAGTCCATCATCAATGCACTAATTTATACAACATAATACTAGATACTCATACTTTACCTCTAGACTTCAATCATGCACAAATTATTCTATTACACAAATCTAGTAGAGTGAGTCAACAAGTTGGATCCCATAAGTTTAGCTAATTATTAAAGGGATAGTAATGTTTCACAAAAACAGTAGCCAATTAATCTTCATAGTTTTTGAGCCACAGAGAATGTTATTTCAATACAGAGTTGTAGTTCAAGAGTAATTGAAAGAACCCCCTTCCCGCCCCTTTTACCTAGTGTAAGCCACCTCCCCTCCCCCTGTGGAGTCTGGTCTTGAGACCAGACAGCTCACAGCAAGGGACAATCTTCTTACTGTGAAAATAATGAAAACCCTGCCCCCTTGACAGTTTTTTTAGGTTTTTCCCTTCTGCTTAATGAAGATTGTCCCTCTCTGAGATCCATCTGGACAGTCTTGCTGCTCTGAGGTTAGCAGTGTTACATCAGGAAAAGGAGTGGGAGGGGATACTTTATCATTCAATTACTCTTGAACTACAACTCTTACAGTATTGAAATAACACTCTCTATTTCGCAAATACTATGAAGATTAGTTGGATCTACTGTTTTTGTAAAACATTACTATCCGAATAAATACAGACTTCAGAATACAGACCAATATTATGGTCAATCACTTAAAATATATTATTCCTCAGATCCTATCCCTAGAACAGACCTGCTCCAGAGAAACCATAATTCCATCAAAAGTATAAGATATGCATTTACTGCTCTTCTGATTTCCCACAAACACACCTCTTGCCAAAATATTATTGTCAGCCTTGATGCCTTAAAGACATTTGATAAAACTGAATGGACCCATATGTTAAGACTTTTGAATACCCTGGAATTTGTGGACACATTCCAATACATTATTCAGACTATACATTCGGAACCCAAGGCTTGTATAATTCTTCTTTATTTATAGAGTCAACATATTCCACAGCGCTGTACAATAGGGAATGAACATACAGAGATATTAAATAGTACAAATCGAATATGGAAAACAAAAGGGTCAGAGGGCCCTGCTCATGAGACCTTACAGTCTAGAGGAAGGTAGGTTGGACACAGAAGGGGAAGGTGCTATGGGGTGTAAATACATCTTGCCACATGAACTGCCAGTCAGTGGGTGGGAGAAAGAAGTGCTATTGAGTGCAGTGGTCCAGGGAAGTGGTGGTGGTTCTGTTTGGGGTTGAAGACTGAACAATGAGGTCATGATGGGGAAGTAGGTGGAAGAGTGAATTTTAGAAGGGAATGAGAGTGAACAGTGGTTAGACATGCTGTTGGTCTGTCCTTGCTCATAACGGTTATGGAAGTAGTTGATAGGCTTCCCTGAAGAGGTGAGTCTCCAGGAAGCATCTTAAGATCTGTATAACTATTAATGGATTACATACTTCATCATTTACATTAACAAGAGGGATATGATGAGAGGAATGTGACATTGCTGTGCACTGGCCATCCTACTCTTTCTCCTAGCTCTAGATCCAGTAGTCAGAACCTTGAATAACCTTAAATATTTAAAGGGATATCATATGGCCAACACCAAATGAAAATAGCTGCCTTTGCAGGTGATGTCCTCTTAGTCATTAAAATCCATGAGCCACTCAACATATATTGCAATCTATAACTGATTTTGGTACTATTTCTGGATTTAGCATACATTTTGATAACTCTCTGGTGTTATGTTGAAAAGACAGATGATATATTTTCCTCAACAAAGTAATTCTCACATTTTCAGATAAACATAAACTCAATAATCTCTTTGTATACCTTCAGGCCCGGTATTAATGCTACAACTAAAATCAGATGCAAATCATCCTATATTTGCAGAATATCAATGAAGAACATAAAAACACCCTTCAAAAAAAACAAACCTTTACGGCTGGTTCTCCCAATAGGCAGAGCAGGCAACTGCCTGGGGCTCCAAATTTGAGGGTGACTCAGCTGTGCTGGCCACACCCACATTCAGAAAGGTGGGTGTGGTTAGAGCAATCTTAGTGTCCCTGCACCAGTGTTATACTCCTTTACAGGCTATTATTTAACCTTTTGGATGTTAGGCAATGCGTTGGAGATCTTGCTAACGACCAAGGGGTTAAAGGGATAGTAATACCTAAAATGTAAAAAAAAATATGTTGTAGGGTTTATCCCCCTGAGTAAAACAAGAGTACTCCCACTGCTGAAAGATGTTTCATTCAAAAGTTATTAATTTTCAAAGTTGAATTTTTTAGGTGCAATATCACAGTGGCCTGAAATTTTACAGTGGCGCTGTTGCTACACCATCCTATGGAGATTTATGGTCCTGAGACCAGAGCTGTCCATAGGATCGTGTAGCAACAGCACCATTGTACAATTTCAGGCCACTGTGATATTGCACCTAAAAAATTCAACTTTGAAAATTAATAACTTTTGAATGAAACATCTCTCAGCAGTGGGAGTACTCTTGTTTTACTCAGGGGGATAAACCCTACAACATATTTTTTTTTACATTTTAGGTATTACTATCCCTTTAAAGTTTTTTGTCCTTGTCTGTTGTGGGCCAGGGGTATTTTCTGTGCCTGGAAACAGTGGATGAGACTGGGGGCAGGGTCATTTGAGCAGTTGAGTTATGTCCATGGATGAAGGTAAGGGACCCTTGAATACCTTGCCTAAGGCTGCATGGGATGTAAATCCCATGCTTTGCAAGTGTCCCTCTTTAGGAGGGACAGTCCCTCATTGAGACTCAAATTCCTCTGTCCCTCTTTCCCACTCTGCTGTCCCTGTTTTTGCTGTGTGCCGTGTATATAAGCTATCACATTGCTCCACAGCAATAAAACCACATTAATGTTTGTTTAAACTTCAGTATATGTTTTCATAAATTAGTCTGTGTAAATAAAGTGCTTTGGTCATGCTCTAAATGAGTTATTCAGTTACACAAAGAGATGTCAGTAGATTTGAAATAACCTAAAAATTCTCAGTAATGCCCTACCCACCAGCCATGCCGCCAACAATGCCAGCAAAAACAAATGTGTCCCTCTTTGGTCATTTGAAATGATGGGAGGTATGAAACCCAGTCCTGTTTACCATACTTATCAATATTGTTCAGTTACATGTAGGTATGAGTAGTTATCAGAGCAGCAGATTTATTTTGGCTACAAATACAGAAAGTCAACAAGAGAAATTCTGCACATCAGATCCTAGCATTTACCAATAAATATCCTGTGACTTAGTGAAAAAACAGAGAGGATAAAACTATAAAGAGGTAGGATGGAAAATGCAGAACAGTTCCAGTGAGTCTGCCCTGATGCAAAATAGAAAACTGCTCAGACAGCCCAGGGGATATTTATAAAACTCTGCAGCTCCAGCCCACCGAAACAATCCAGGCATACAGAGCCAGAGCAAAAATAAAATATTATTAATCCCTTAATGACCATCCCATCCGGAGGTAGGTTAGCCAGTTAATGACCATGGTATTTTTTTTGTTTTTGTTGCAATGAATTCTGGGATGGCAGAGTAGCATGCAGCCACTCTGCTATTCCAAAATTCCAAGATGTGATAGGACCGTCACCGGTCCTTAACCCGTTAAGCACCAGTGGTCCAGGGAAATGACCCTCTCTTAAGGAATGCTTTGATCCTTGCAGATGCGCAGGTACATGTGACCTGTTACACGTACTGGCGCACTTCTTTGGGGCCTAAGAGAGGCCGCTCCAGTCTTGGAGCGGTCAATTTTAGATGCCGTACGTGACGTAGTATGAATGTCACTGGTCTTTAAGAGTATAAGGACCGTGATGGTCATAGTATGTCATCTTGTCCTTAAGGGGTTAAGGTCTGGACAGACGCGATGGTCTTGGCATGTCAAACAGTGTTAAGGTGTTAAAGGGGAAGGGTCAATGCCCCCAACAGTTATGCCCTCCCTTTCCTTAAAAGGATAGTAATGTTTCATAATAAAAGCAGCTCCAATTAATATTCATAGTATTTGGGCCATGGAGAGTGTTATTTCAATACTGTCAGAGTTGTAGTTCTAGAGTAATGAATGATAAAGTATCCTCCTCCCACCCCTTTTACTGATGTAACACTGCTCACCTCAGAGCAGAAATGTGGTGTACAGGTGGATTGCAGAGAGGGACGATCTTCAATTAAAGTAAGGAAAAAACATGAAAAACCTGTCAATGGGGGCAGGGCTTTCATTGTTCTCACAGTAAGAAGATTGCCCCTTTGCTGTGAGCTGTCTGGTCTGTGGGCCAGATTCCACATCTGAGGGGAGGTGGCTTACACTAGGTAAAAGGGGCAGGAACTTTATCATTCAATTACTCTTGAAGTACAACTCTGACAGTATTGATATGTCACTCTCCATGGCCCAAATACTATGAAGATTAATTGGAGCTGCTGTTTTTGTGAAACATTACTATCCCTTTAAAGTCCAAGAAAGGGCCTCATTCTCAAGGTTGGAACAGGAATCAGTACACCCAGAACTGTGTGTTTTTCATATATGACCTGATCTGATAAGAGGTCACCTTTGTTTTCATACATAGAAATCGTTTGGGCTTGTCCTGCTAACATACAGTCAGGATGTCACTGTGATTACAGTAGTCTTTTGATTTGTAATCTACCACTCCCACTAGCTCACCTGCCTCTGTTATTCCCTCTCACATGCAGGAAGTTGGCAGATGGAGCAATGCTGGATTTTTGGATGCATTTGAGAAAACCACAAGCCATCAATTTCCAGACCGCACGTGCTGAAAAGCTTCTTTGTGTACTCATCTGTTTAACCTCTTCACTGACTGAACACCCTGCTGTGCAGTACACAAGTAGCATTCTGAATAGTAGATTGTCTGGTTATAAATGATGGGTACTGTAGTTCCCAACAGCTGGAGAGCCAAAGGTTGCCTCCCCCTGATGTAAATGTCATAAAATGTATATATATATATATATATATATATATATATATATATATATATCAGAGGTGTAAATGTATAAATGTGTATATATATGTAACTAGAAGCCACCGGGCCCTGGTGCAAGAATTGCCATGGGCCCCCCCCCCGACCACATTGGCCCCCTCATCCACATTGCCCCTTCTACAATGCCCCTTTCATCTCCACAATGCCCCCTTCATCTCCACATTGCACCTTCCACAATGCCCCCTTCATCTCCACAATGCCCCCTTCATCTCCACATTGCACCTTCCACAATGCCCCCCCTCATCTCCACAATGCCCCTTCCACAATGTCCCCTTCATCTCCACAATGCCCCCCTTCATCTCCACAATGCCCCCCCTTCATCTCCGCATTGCCCCTTCCACAATGTCCCCTTCATCTCCACAATGCCCCCCCTCATCTCCACAATGCCCCTTCCACAATGTCCCCTTCATCTCCACAATGCCCCCCTTCATCTCCACAATGCCCCCCCTTCATCTCCGCATTGCCCCTTCCACAATGTCCCCTTCATCTCCACAATGCCCCCCTTCATCTCCACAATGCCCCCCCTTCATCTCCGCATTGCCCCTTCCACAATGCCCCCCTTCATCTCCACAATGCCCCCCCTCATCTCCACAATGCCCCTTCCACAATGTCCCCTTCATCTCCACAATGCCCCCCTTCATCTCCACAATGCCCCCCTTCATCTCCACAATGCCCCCCTTCATCTCCGCATTGCCCCTTCCACAATGCCCCCCTTCATCTCCACAATGCCCCCCCTCATCTCCACAATGCCCCTTCCACAATGTCCCCTTCATCTCCACAATGCCCCCCTTCATCTCCACAATGCCCCCCCTCATCTCCACAATGCCCCTTCCACAATGCCCCCCTTCATCTCCACAATGCCCCCCTTCATCTCCACAATGCCCCCCCTCATCTCCACAATGCCCCTTCCACAATGTCCCCTTCATCTCCACAATGCCCCCCTTCATCTCCACAATGCCCCCCCTTCATCTCCGCAATGCCCTTTCCACAATGTCCCCTTCATCTCCACAATGCCCCCCTTCATCTCCACAATGCCCCCCCTTCATCTCCGCATTGCCCCTTCCACAATGCCCCCTTTATCTCCACAATGCCCCTTCCACAATGCCCCCTTCATGTCCACAATGCCCCTTCCATAATGCCCCATTCATCTCCACAATGCCCCTTCCATAATGCCCCCATCATCTCCACAATGCCCCTTTCACAATGCCCCCATCTCAACATTTCCCTTTCCACAATGCCCCCATCTTCACATTGCCCCTTCATCTCCACATTTCCCCTTTATCTCCACATAGCCCCTACCTCCAGTCCCAGGTGGTCTAGCGGCGTGGCTTGACAGATCTGTGCCTCCTTCGGCACAGATCTCTAGAGTTGAAGCTCCCGCGCGCCACTCTAGTAATGCAGAGGCTGGGAGATGATGTCATCTCCCAGCGCTCTGCATTACTAGAGCGGTGTGCCGAATGGGAGATCTGCTGAGCTGCTGATGTGGGTGAGGGGGCTCTGGGTGATGGGCAGGAGGGGAGCGAGCTGCACATTGCTTCCTCCTGTCGGTCACCTCCTTCTAGCGTGGCCACGCAGAACGGACCGCGGGTTGAGGAGCTTCTGTATCATCTACCCCGGTCTGACAGGAAGCTGCTTGCTGAGCGCAACAAGCATCTTCCTGTCAGACCGGGTACAGGATCAGAAGCTCCTCTACCCGCGGTCTGCTAGGCCACGCTACAAAGAAGGTACAGAGGGGCTGGGGAGGCAAAGTGACACACAATGGGCTAGGTGGGGTAAAGCGACAGAAAGGGTAGGGTGACCACTCATCCCGGAATGCCCTTGACTGTCCCTTATTGGGGGTCTGTGTTCCGCGTCTTGGGTCACCCTCCCACCGGGACAACAAAGAATCCTGGAATGGAGCAACACGCACCAGTCCAGCCAGCCAATGAAATGTATTTGCTATATGGTCCTCATTGTCTGGCTGAGCCAGCTAATGAAGACCATATAGCAAATACATTTCATTGGCTGGCTGGACTGGTGCATGCAAGACAGCTGGGATGGAGCAGGTATGCTGGTGCTGCAAGTGAGACCCGCTGCTGAGGCTCCCACCGGCGCTGACCATCTTTCTGAAGCTGACACAAAGTAAGAGTTCCCACTGGGTACTCTTACTCTGTGTCAGCCTCAGAAAGATGGTCAGCGCCGGTGGGAGCCTCAGGCGTGGGACTAGGGTGACCACATGTCCTGGAATGGCAGAACGGAAATGTGGTCACCATAAAAAAGGGCAGCTGAGGGGATGCAAAAAATGCTATCCCCCTACAGATTTGTGGGGGTTCCTACGCCTCTGTATGTAGCCCTCCCTGCCAAAGTAATGGGAAGATTTAGGTACCAAAGATCAAACCAATACTGAAAAATCAAGCAGTGAGCACTAAATTATATAGTGCAGATCACTTACAGCTACAGTATGTGTGAGTATTATATGCTCTCTGGAGTCTCTTCTACCTAAAAGTATTGGCATTATTATCGCTCGCTCATTCAGAGCACCAACCACTGTCATACACACATAGTTTCATTTTTATTAGTGTGTACTACCGTAAAATCTCAGGTATAATACGCAGGTGTATATTATGCCTAAGATTTTAGGGGAAAACAAGAGTGCCTATGTATAATACGCACTCGTCTTTTCTCCCTTGCTACAAAAAAATATAGTGTTAGCAGACCTCTTCCCTCCGTCCCCCGACGCTCCGCTTTGAAGATAAACCTTACTTTTGTGCAAGTGAACTGCCAAAGAGAAGGCAAAACTTCTTGCACTTGTCGCCCTGCCGCACTCTTCCTTCAATTGGACTTACAGGACCTTCTGCCTATAAGCCCAGTTGAATGAAACGGGCAGCAGGGCGGCAAGTGCAACAAGTTTTGCCTTCTCTTCAGCAGTTCAATTGCACAAAAGTAAGGTTTATCTTCAAAGAAGAGCGCCGGGGGAGGGAGGGAAGAGGTCTGCTAACACTATATTTTTTTCATTGTAAAAACTCTTTTGTATAATACGCACCCCCCACTTCACATAAGGTGAAGTGGGGTAAAATTGTGTGTATTATACCCAAGATTTTACGGTAATTATAGTTGCAATCAGAGAAAGTCATTGTTTGAGGAATACCAATTTTACACAATGCACACAAAATTTCAAGGAGCCTGCTAATACAAATACTTTTACAATAAACCAGCTAATCTAAAAAATAATACCCACCGCTTAAAGGGATAGTAATGTTTCATAATAAAAGCAGCTTTAATTAATCATCATAGTATTTGGACTTTGGAGAGTGTTATTTCATTTCTGTCAGAGTTGTAGTTTAGGAGTAATTCAATGACAAAGTGTCCCCCTCCCGCCCCTTTTACTGATGTAACACTTCTCAGCCAGATCAGAAGGGAGGTGCCCAGGTAGACTGCAGAGAGGGACAATCTTCAATTAAGATAAGGGAAAAACCTGAAAAACTTGTCAAGGGGGCAGGGCTTTCATTGTTTTCACTGTAAGAAGATTGTCCCCTGCTGTTATCTGTCTGGTCTATGGACTGCATTCCACATCTGAGAAGAGATGGCTTACACTAGGTAAAAGGGGCAGGAGGGGAAACTTTGCTTGTGAATATCTCTTAAACCATAAATGTTTGAGAGATAAGACTTATATCATTTTTCATGTTTTTTTAATGCCTACAAAATAAAATAAAGTTAAAACGAAGTATTACTATCCCTTTATATACCTATCCATAAGGAGGCTTTATATTGATCTAAGAAAAAAATACTAAAAAAAATGAACCTATAAAATAATTTTATTATCCCATTTTAAATAAACACTCTAAAAGGTCTCCCCCTCCCCATACCTGGAATCAACTAACTACCCGAGAGCAATCTGACTGCTGACAATCCATTGAATCATCCAGGATATTCTCATAATAACTACTTTTCTTTGTCTTGAAAAGCCTTTGCATATGGCTTTTGATTGATGTAGCAAGAAAATGGTGAAAAAAGGGTTCCTATGTACTACAGTAACATAGTAGCATAGTAAATTAGGTTGAATAAAGGCACAAGTCCATCAAGTCCAACCTTTGCCTCATACCCCAGTGACTGAGAATTATATAGCTTTTCTGCTACTAAATAAGTTAGTCTTTATCAGACCTTCCTGATTTACCTACTAGTATAACCCTCTATGTTCCCTTTTGAAAGAAATGTATCTAATATTCTCTTAAAGGGATAGTAATGTTTCACAAAAACAGCAGCTTCCATTAATCTTCATAGTATTTGAGCCAAGAGTATTTGAATGATAAAGTATCCCCCTCCTGCCCCTTTTACCTAGTGTAAGTCACCTCCCCTCAGATGTGGAATCTGGTCCACAGACTAGACAGCTCTCAGCATGGGACAATCTTCTTACTGTGAGAAAAATGAAAGCCCTGCCCCATTGACAGGTTTTTCAGGTTTTTACCTTCTGTTAATTGAAGATTGTCCCTCTCTGCAATACACTTTGACACCACCCTGCTGCTCTGAGCTGAGCAGTGTTACATCAGTAAAAGGAGCGGGGGGACTTTATTTTTCAATTACTCTTGAAGTACAACTCTGACAGCATTGAAATAACACTCTCCATGGCCCAAATACTATGAAGAGCATCTTTTATTATGAAATATTACTATCCCTTTAAATGTATCCATTATATCTGCCATAACCACCTCCTTGGGCAAGGAATTCCACAATTTAACAGACCTTACTGTAAAAAAACCCTTCCTCTGCTGAAGTCTAAACCTCCTTTCCTCTAATCTCAAGGGTTGTCCCCTGGTCACCTGATCAGGCCTTGGAATATAATAATGCTAAAGATTTTCCAGTTTTAGAAGTCTTCTTGCATTGACTCCATGTAGTAAAGAAATGGGGCACGATACTATGAGCCCCGCTACTTTCAAAAAAAAAAACGGTAGTGGTTTTCACAGCACATTTTATAATTCTATAAACTGTGCTGTCAACACCAAAAACTGGGCAAAAATGTTCAACAGGTGCACAATTTTCACCCACTGAACATTAACTGAAAATAGTCACCTTTGCTATCCAGTTCCATGCGATGGCTTCACTGCATATTTAGGACCGCACTTTTCATGGAGCAGATCCTGAGCCATGAGAAGGCAGGTGCAGAGCCCACAACAGGTGGTCAAAACCACCGGTATGTGTTGGAAAACTGGTTTCCAACACATACTTGTGGTTCAAATAAAGAAATAGATTAACCCTATAAGTGCCAGTGGGGTATGCAACGCATTATACAGCGTTGCATACCCCATTGGCATTCACAGGGTTAATCCACAAACAGTTTCACACATGTCCCGACAATTTAAGGCTTTAGACAATACAGGGTTACAAGAGCTTTGCAAAGTGAAACACTGGAAGCGAGATCCCTGCCCAAAAGCTTACAATCTAAAGTGGTAACGGGAGACATACAGAGTACATAAGGCTCAAGTGCTGAATAGAGTGCAAGAATTCTAGTTAGGATAGGGGACATAAAGTAAATAAATTATAAAGGGCCTAAGTTATACAAAGTCAATGTCTTGTATCATGTTTACATTTTGTTAAGGAAGTGTAGTTTCAATCATGACATGAAGACCATCAGAAAGGTGCAGTGGTGCAGGTTGGATGGTAGAGCATTCCATAGATAAAGAGCAATGAGAGAAAAAGGTTTGATACATGAGAGTGCCGTAGACACAAAAGGAGCTGAGAAAGGATTGTTATTGGTTGATCATAAGTGGCGTGATGGGAGATAGCGGGAGATCAGAGTGGAAATGAGAGTGGCATCTTCTTTTCTTCTGTCTTCTCTTCTTCCTCTGATCTTCATTTTTCTTTTCTTCATTCTTGCTTCAAAATAAAAGAAAATATTCATTAGTGTTTTGTCTACTTAAAAAAAAAATACTCCCCTCCCACAAAGATGCTACCATTAATCCTTTGAGCGCCAGAGGGGTAGCCCTCCGGTGCTCAAACGGTTAATATTTGTGGCATCGTACTGTTCATATTAAATATAAATATTAATAATCCCTTTCTGTGTCCATATGCTTGTAAAATGTAAATCTATTTACCTCCTAGCCAGTCTGCTTCTAGTGTGGGTGATGACGAACCCAGAAGCAGATTGGCTGGGAGGTGCGTAAGCACTTCTCAGCCAATAGGAGACCACCAATTTATTTTGAACCCAGACTGGCATATAAAAGTCAGTCTCGGTTCAAAATTCTGGCACTCTGACTCAGGCAACGGCCAGAGAGGTTAGAAGGATCTCTCTGTGCCGGTCCAAATGCCTTCTGCCACCAGTGGAAACAGTGGCTGAGGCATGGGAGTAAATAGATTTACATTTTACAAGCATATGCAAGGCTGGATTTACATTCCAGGCTCCCCTAGGCAAGACACTCTGGGCACCCTTAGCTCCACCCATGGCCACACCCCATTCCTCACCTGACCACGCCACCAGTCTCCTCCACTGTTTCCTGGCACAGAATATACCTTTGGCCTACAACAAGCAAGGACATGAAAGCTTTAACCCCTTGGTTGCTAGAGAGATCGCCAACGCATTGCTCTACAATACACTGGAGAACTCACTAGCATCCAAGGGGTTAAATAATAGCCTGTAAAGGGGTGTATAAGCTACAGCATGGATACAGAGATTGCTATGGCTCCACCCACAATTCAGAGAGTGGGTGTGGCCAGCACAGCTGAGGCACCCCTCAAAATTTGGAGCTCTAGGCAGGTTCCTAATCTGCCTGTTGGGAAATCCGGCCCTGAGCACATGGACACAGAAAAAGGATTATTAATATTTATATTTAATATGAACAGTAAGATGTCACAGATATTTACCCTTTGAGGATATCCCTCCAGTGCTCAAAAGGGTTAAAGCTAGAATCTTTGGGGGAGTATTTGTTTTTAAGAAGACAAAACATTAATGAATACTTTCTTTTATTTTGAAGCAAGAATGAAGAAAAGAAGAATGAAGATCAGAGGAAGAAAAGAAGACTGAAAGGGATAGTAATACTTAAAATGTAAAAAAAATATGTTGTAGAATTTATCCCCCTGAGTAAAACAAGAGTACTCCCACTGCTGAAAGGTGTTTAATTCAAAAGTTATTGATTTTCAAAGTTGAATTTTTTAGGTGCAGTATCACAGTGGCCTGAAATTGTACAGTGGCGCTGTTGCTACACGATCCTATGGACAGCTCTGGTCTCTGGACCATAAATCTCCATAGGATGGTGTAGCAACAGCGTCACTGTACAATTTCAGGCCACTGTGATATTGCACCTAAAAATTCAACTTTGAAAATCAATAACTTTTGAATGAAACACCTTCCAGCAGTGGGAGTACTCTTGTTTTACTCAGGGGGATGAACTCTACAACATATTTTTTTTTTAATATGGCTCACAAGAGTTGCAAGTCAATGTCTTCCAGGGCACTGTAGAGTATGGTCTTTGTTCTTCAAGTGGTAAAGAGCAAGGATCTTGATTGTTTCCTTTTAGTCTTCCAGTGCTCTTAGCCTTTCTTTGGGATGGTCTGCAGGAAGGACTTAGTCTTAGCTCTATTAAGGTCCCAATTTCTTCTCTGTCTCTTTTCAGAGACATTTGCCTTATTACTGGATGGGAATCCTTTGTGCAGGGGGTGGTTCATGCCTACCCGATCTTTTGGGATCCATCTCCTTCATGTGACAAGACTCTGGCTTTCAGAGTGTTGCCAAAGGCTTCTTCAGCCTCTGCCTTTGGTCTTTGACTCTTAATACAGATTTCCTTTTTGCATTTGTTTGGCCAAACTACAGATTTTGTCCTGTAAACCTCCCTTTCTGACCTTTCGTTCCAATTGAGAACTCCTATAGGGGTTTTTCCTCATATGTTGTTTCTGAGATTCTCATTATCCAGGATTTTAATCTTCCTTTTCCGGCTCATTCTGACAGAGAAGAGCAGGACTGTTATTGCATGAATGTAGTTAGGTGTTTGTGGTGTTACTTTCCTTGCACAAGGCTTTCTACAATTCTGACTTGTTTCATTATTCCCAAGGACCTCTGTTTGGGTCTAGTTGCAACTCAAGTGACAGTGGCTTCCTGGGTTAGGGTAACTTCCTCTGGAAAAATGATATGTCCCCTTAAAAGTTACAGCTCATTCCACAAGAGAGGCGGGTGCTTCCTGGGCCTCCAAGAACCAGGTCTTTGAGGTACACGTGTCCAGACCCGATGTGTCTGTCTCTTCACACGTTTGTTGAACAGTACCATGTCAGTGTTCTTGCTCTGGCTGAAGCCAGCTTTGGATGGAAGGTCTTAATGTCTGTCAGGCATCTGTGCGCATCCTTCTTCTCCTTTCCTCCAGTAACTTGTGTTTTTTCTTGTTACTTGGCTTGGTGTGTAACAGTGGTGTAATTAGTCATTGGAGGGCCCATGTACATTTTTTTGCTCCCCTATCATAAAAATATCTTCAGATGCATAAATAGAACCTATTAGACTCTGTGGTAGATGTGCTCCCCTCTGTACCTCCTTTAGTTACGTTCCTGTTGTGTAGGTATCTTTTGACACCTGAGGTGGTATCTGTTCCAGGTCCCATCTGTTACAACTGGACTGTGTTTTGTGGGCTTTTTTATCCCTCCCTGGAATCTTGGTGGATGGCTTTGCTATATCCCCAGAGATTGTGTGTTCCACACTGGGTGAAAGAGAAAAGACGATTTATGTGAACTTACAGATAAATCCTTTTTTTCTTAGTCCATGTGGAATGGAGATCTTTCCTCCTGAAGAAGCAAATTGTTTGAGTTCTGGGCTGGGGGGGGGTCTTTTGGGTTCTCTAGTACAGGTGATCCCCTTTCCTGCCTCACTTCTGTCTTTTTTTTCTATCCTTGCAATTCATTAAAACTGTGCTGGATTGATGGAGGTAAAGTGGAGTAGGAAGGGATTCTCCACCTCCAGAGAACCTTTTAAGGCAAGCCCTCTGCCCTTCTGCAAGAGGATACTTTACTCTGTGGTTCCTATATTTCACATAGACTAAGAGAAAAGTGTTTATCTTTAAGTACACACAAATCCACTTTTTCTGTGATGTGGTCAATATTCCTGGAGGTTTACCCTATTTTTTGTGTATTGTAATGCCTATTATGAGTTCCAGAGCTCGAGGTTGTGCATGCCAGCTGAAAGACAATGGGTGATACTGTAAAGCCCACTGATAAATTTGGCTGCTCCCACATGCTTGGAGTTGCTCTATGAATTGATTTGATACTATTTAGGATACAGGGCAATAGCAGGCCACATGCATCCCTCAGTGGCTTCTCATGAAGCCCACCAGTAGGTTCACTGGTACAGTGTGATAAGGAGATAATTTCCACTCCCGGATAAGACACTATTTACACACTAACCCTTTCTTTTGCATTACAAGTTAGAACACACATCTCTTTACATTATGCCATCTTAACCCAACCATCCAAGGGGTTAATCCACCTTTACCAACCCCTATTTAAATTTTTTAACCATAATGTGAGGTCTTTTGGTGGACTTGAGGACCACATATGTAATCTTTGTGGTGAATCTGCTTGCTTGTGATTTATATAAGATCAACTAAGGCTTGGATTCCACTGCAGGTAATAAACATTATCACTGGTTTAATTTCACAGAGAAATTTGTAGATAAGGAGCTGTATTCAAATGCAGGTGCTAATTTTATCTCTGCTTTTATCTCCAGGTTTCCCCAAAGACTTCAATAGAAACATTTTTTTATAAAATGGGAGGTAACATTTATCGCCTGCATTTGAATCCAGCCCCCGACCAGTGAAACCTTATCCCCTGCCATAGAATCCATGTGTAAAGCAGAATCCATTCTATAAAATGCTTTGAAAATGTACAGCGCCCCTAGAGGAAGAAAAGTGAAACAGCAGATATTGTTGTCTTTTGCAAATACCCTTGTTCTAGACTGAAATCTCCATTTTATTCTTTTTAGTGTATAGTGTGACCATATTCTATATACTTAGTCTCTCCAATGTACAGCACTATGGAATATGTTGATGTTTTATAAACAAATAATAATAATTGATTGAGAGCATAATTTTAAATAATACAATAGAAAATATATTTTTTTATAAAAATTTTTATTTTGTTTTTTCTTAATAAAACATGTCAAGACTGACTTTCACAGAAATTTCCACAATTAGGAAAAACACAGGATCAGAATTCTAACTGCCCCGAACCCAGTTTTTCCAGCCTGAGACTTTGACAAATCTTTTTAAGCCCAAGACACACAACTGAATATTTTCACACTGTACCACCCAGTGGCATAATTAGTCATTACAGGGCCCTTGTGCAAACATTATTTTCGGCCTCCAAATATAAAAAATAGCCTCCCAGGGGAGTAACTAAAAGGGCTGAATTCAAGGCTGGGTCTCCCTTTAGGAAGAGTAATTAACTACCTAGGGTTAGGACTGGACAACCTGCATCCATCCTACTGTTGTACTACAATGTCCATCATCCTCAATCAACTGTAGAGATTTGTGTAAATCAAATCCAGTAATAAACACATCAGAGGTTATGCACCAAGGAGTGATAAAGCAGTGATAAGAGGAGATACCTTCTCTGATATCACACTACAGTTCCTGTTATTCTATGGAGCTTATGCACTAAGAGTTCTCAAGTGGGACAGATCTTAGTGCATATGTTCCATAGAATAATATAGGAACTGTAGAAGTGATATCACTGGAGAAGCATCCAGCCCTCTCTAGGGTGACCACATTTCAATTTTGTCATTCAGGGACACTGCAGAGAGAGAGAAGTGCGCGCCACTATAGAGAGAACTCCCCAGTGACTGGTGTGACAGAAAATGATGCCTGTGGTGGGCTACAAGAAAATGTACATCACACTCAAAGCCTTAAAAGTACATTACATTTAATTGCACTGCAGCTCTCGATTGATGTCAGGATTAGAGCTCTGTCTGGAAGCCATTTTCTTGTAGCCCAGCTGAGACATCAATTTCTGTTACAGTAGGCAATGGAAAGTTCTCATTCTAGAGTCTTTATTCCGGGACTTTGTATTGTCCCAGATGGGGGCTGCCCGGGACAAAGGACACATATTTAAAATCTGAGACTGTCCCGGGCAATCCAGGAACATGTGGTCAACCTAACCACTCTCCCTCTTAAAACTAGATAAATATCAGTAATCTTCTATGGACTGTATTCAGTAAGCTAACAAGACATAGTTGCAGAGATCAAAGCAATGCAGTTCGAAGCAATGTGCTGAAGACGTCTTTACAATTCAAGATATTAAAATCTCCACTTAAATCAAAGGGATTTCTGGAATGTATATCTGATCCCTGAGATGCAGTTACTTTACCTCAGATTCACTCCTCTTTAGCTTATTGAATACTGCTCCAAGTGTGAAAACTTTCTGCATAATCAATTAGACATGAAAAAATACATAAATACAAGTATATCACAAAAACTAATAGTTCAGTTTCAAGTATACAAAGCCAGCAGTTTCAACCATTTCTGTATTAACCCTTTGAGTGTCAGAGGATGCCCCTTGGCAGTCGAAGGGTTAAACCTCGCAAGGAACAGTGGGATGTGCGGTGTGTTGAGCATGGCTCTGGTTCACAAAGAGTTAAAAACATGCTGCACATTCTTTCGGAACACAAATACTATAGATAAACCACATCATTAAAATAAAAAAATTAATAAATACATCTTTATCTTAACTGCACATTTTTCAAAAACGTATCCACATGTATCTCAATATAAATAGCCACAAAAGTACGAAAATAGCTTAAATAACACAAACATAATTTAAATAAAATATAAATAAATAAATATATACAACAGCAAGTCAGAACATCTTTAGAGACGATAATAAATAAGCAACACAGGATGTATAGGGAAGGAAAAGGTGTAGTGGTTGCATGGAGATTCCACCCAGGGGATCAGGGAATCAGCAATAAATAGAGAAAGGCACCAAGGTACTAATAAGCCAGGACAATAGTCAAGAAAAACTATTGTGTGGCTTTTGAAAGGAATGCAAGAAACTCTCTTTTTCATAGAAAAGACAATGCGATTTTTTTTTATGTACCAATAAGATTTCCTGTGTGGTGATCGGTGCATTGGGAAATAATTGTGGTTGGGATTTCTTTTGGTTGTTACTTGTGTAGAGCCTCATAGAAGCTGTGTTAATGAAAGCCTGGCTTTCAGTGACTAACAGTGATGAAAGCGTCTCAGACCCCTTGAAAAACAATGTTAGTACATACCACAAGATAGGAAGGAGCATGCCTGGAAGTGCAAAGGTTATCTTCCAAGAATCCCAGGGAAATAATATGAGCACAGCGTTCTAACCACTAGAGGGAGAACTGAGCCCTTCCTGATATCAAAACTGGAGCTGCGCTGCTATTTTTCTATTGTAGTACATTTGTTGTATTTTGGATATTATTTATATGTACCGATAGACTATGCATTTGTATATCAATGTGTACATGTCCATTTACATGATGCCTGTTTTGAGGCTTAGTGGCCAGTTTCTTTTAGTTTGACACTAGGTGTCATTTTGTGATAGCAGTTAATGTGCAGTTACTCCTCAGGTATTTAAAGCTAGAGTGACCACATTTCCATTCTGCCATTCAGGGACAGTGTAGAGATGGGACAGTAGAGATCTTGTCCTCGGCTCTGGTGCAGCTATGTGGAAGGGGTCACTACACATCACTGCTCATCAGTGAGCAACCCTCTCTTTATCTGGTGCACCACAGCGATCTAACCACTAGAGGAGAACTGCCCATTTACATCTGTGACAGAAACTGATACCTGTTGCAGGCTACAAGAAAATGTACATCACACCCAAAGCCTTAGACTAGCATTACACTTAGGGTTGCCACCCAGCCGGTATTTTGGCTTCTTTCCAATGTTAAGTCTATGGAGGGAATGCCTTGGACGATATTTTTTTGAAGAAAAGGTGGCAACCCTAATTACACTGCAACAAAATTGCACTGCAGCTCCTGTTTGATGTCAGGATCAAGACTCAGGCCTCTTTCTAGAGTTTAGAGCTCTGTCTGGAAGCCACTTTCTTGTAGCCCAGCAGAGGCATCACTTCCTGTCACAGCAGGAAATGGGCAGCTCTCCTAGTGTTTAGAACGCTGTGCTCTGAAGTCTTCATTCAGGGACATTGTATTGTCCCTGAAGGGGGCTGCCAGGGACATGGGACACACATTTCAAATCAGGGACTATCCTGGGCAATCTGGGACATGTGGTAACCCTATTTAAAGCTCTGTGATAAGGGCTGAGGTGGAGTGTCTAAGTGTCATAATTCTCATCCTAATAAGGGTGGTTGGGATGAGGGAGGGGAGTAGACGGGTATGGAAAATAAGGGCAGTGCTTCAAGGGAACTCTCTGAGGCTAATGTATTAAGAAGAACTGTGGGTAGATGCACTAAGGTGTGATAAAGAGGGGATGAAGAGGAGATAACATCACTTCTTCATTTCCTTTGATATTATATGGAAACTACACATGAAGATAACTTCCACCAGAGCAATTTTAGAGCTTAGGCTCTATAAAATAACTTAGGAGAACTGATCTCACTTGAGAACTTATCTCCTCTTTAATACTCATCATCACACCTTATTGCATCTCGCCTGTGGCGTATACCAGCTATAACATGGGGGACAAATTCAAATTCTCAAAACTCTTATTAATTTAAATAGGTATTTAGGGGGTTAAAGCTGACCCCCACCCCTATAATGCATTTGGGCTACCCTAAAATTGCTCCAGGTTCTCCTACATCAGCCTCTCTGTATTTTAGACAGAGGCACAACCCCTTAGATCCAGTGCGGATCCAGAAAGTTTCTAAGAATGAAATGAGTGAGAATTGCTTCTCTGTGTTCCTATCTAGCTTCTCATTAAATACCAGTCAAAATGTTGTGAAATATTCACTACTTCTGGGTTTTGTATTGCAACCTCTGCAATAGTGGAATGTAGATGCTGTTTTTGTCAAAGAGGGGCAGCGTGTTTAAATATTAAACAGGAGACACCCTCCTTGGTTCATTTTATCCCCACATCCAAATACTTTCTGAACCTCCTGCATGAATCTTTGTAGGTCAGAGAGAATCAGGAATGTACCGACTTGCTCTTGGAATTGAGATGAGTAGTTTGGCATCCTTGAAGCGGGGTAGTTCAGGTTGATTATGCCTTGTGCCTCCATCTATGGAAAAAAGAAGACAAAAATGGAGAGTTGTTTTTAATGCTTCTTATAAGTCTCGGATGGCCAATTTGCAACCCTACAACTGCTATTAGACTACAATTCCTATCATCCTCTGCTGGCTGTTGTCCGCTCCTGCATTAGATGCTGACCATAGTAAGAAGATCCCCTCTAGCAGGCCAGTGTCTGATCTTCTTGCAGTGCTTGAGAACCACTGTGACACCATGGAGTTCTAACCACTGGATGAGAACGGACCACTATTTCTTGACACCAAAACAGTACCTGTACTAGTGTAAGGCTGAGGCTGCTGCAAGCTCAGTAAAAAAGAGCTAACATTTCTTATTAAGAACTCCGCCCACCAAAACATCCTAATGGCCCCTATGAATGCTGTTGTTCAAGAGATAGCATTTTCAATAAGTCCTGCATGTCATATTCATGAAGGAAGACATGATGGTTGCTTTCATGGGGGCAGACATGATGGTTGCTTTCATGGGTGCAGACATGATTCTTACTTTCATGGAGGCAGACATGATGCTTGCTTTCATGGGGGCAGACATGATGCTTGCTTTCATGGAGGCAGACATGATGCTTGCTTTCATGGGGGCAGACATGATGCTTGCTTTCGTGGGGGCAGACATGATGACTGATGGCAATTTTTTCAAACTATAGCAGGGGGAGTGCATGAGCCTACCTAACCCTTTAAGGACCAGAGAGGATGGGAAACATATTAAAGGGTTAAGATTATAATGTGGAGTTGAGGTGAATTTGAGCTCCTGTGATCCTGTTAGCATTTGTCATGTCCGCCTTCATGTACATGACATTCAGACCAATTCACGATGTCCTCTCATGAGCAAAGGTACAAGGACAAAATTCATAGGGGCAATTAGGATTTTCTGTCATTTTAGTCAAGTTAGTTTAATGTGGATTTCATTTATATGATCAGACACTATATATTTGCATTTCTATCCTGTGATTATGTTTTTCTTGTGGCTTGCGGCCATTTTCCCATAGTCCATCACTGGTGTTGATTTTTTTCACAGCCTTCAATGGGCAGAGATCAGTCTAGTACCGTGGTAGTCAGCTGCTGGGGACTACAATTTCCATCATTCCCAACTAGACAACAGTAGTTGTAGTCCCCTACAGGTAGAGGTGCAACAATTGACTACCCTTGCCCTATTATATTGAACTATGTACTATGTCACCAACTTCCAGTACAAGAACTGCTTAGCACTCCTAGAACCCAAGGTGGGGATACCTGCAAGCCCAGTAATACTGGCTACTGAGAAGGAGCTCCATATCCTCTCTACATAACCCACCCAAAAAACAAACATGCTGTCCTTCTTCTTCCTACTGTCTCACCTCTTCACTGATGTTGGCTAGCAAGTCTTCTAGATCCTGTGCCAGTCTGTTTAATTCCCCCTCTGGAAGGTGGTTTGGTAGCTCCTGCACCATCTTATGGAAATCCCTCAGGCCACTGGACAGCTGAGAGAAGCAGCCCTCCTGCAGGATGGAAGACACAGAGAATATGTTACATCATTGCACCTCATGACAAACATTGTAATATGTACCTTGTGAGACACAGCAAAGCTGAGACGCATTAAGATGAACTGGAGTAAGCCATCTGCATCAAAGGGTTAAAATAAAAATTCCCATTGATTTAAACTGCGCTTTTAGCCTCTTAAATTCTGTTGTGGTCTCCAATGAATTGCAAATAGCTGAAGACCACTCTAGCATTCAAATCAGTGTAAATTCAGTGTGAATTTGGCCCCTGCTGTATACTTGGGTACTCGAGAATCACCCCAGTTCTTCTTACTACATCAGCCTCAGTATCAGCAAACAGAGCTACTTGTTCATTCTCAGTAGATAGATGTATCCTTATACAGTGCAGAGTGGTCATTATCAGTCTATCAATACTCATGTTATGATATACTGCATCATGATCATTATCAGTGTATAGATACTCAGTATCATTAAATAGCTCAGTGGGATAATTGTCAATGTATACATACCCATCATTATACAGCACAGTGTGATTATTAGCAGTCTATATAGTCCGTATCCTTATACAATGTAGTGTGATCATTATCAGTCTATAGATACCTAGTATTGCTATACACTGTATTGTGATCATTATCAGTGTATAAATACTCAGTGTCATTATACAGTGCAGTGTTATCATTGTCAGTGTATACATACTCAGAATTCTTACACAGTGCAGTGTGATCATTATCAGTGTATATATAATCAGTATCATTATATAGTGCATTGTGATCATTATCAGTATATACATACTCAGTATCCTTACACAGTGCAGTGTGATCATTATCAGTGTATATATAATCAGTATCATTATGCAGTGCATTGTGATCATTATCAGTATATAAATACTCAGTATCCTTACACAGTGCAGTGTGATCATTATCAACGTATATATAATCAGTATCATTACACTGTTCAGTGTGCTCATTAGGAAACACAACTCCAATTGGGTGATTCAATGGGGACTTTACTGCTCCCATTGGGTGATTCAATGGGGGCATGTTTATCATACAGGGAGTTGGTTCGCCCCCTCCAGCCTGCCCACTACTATCCAACTGACAAATAAAATATAGTATACAGTTCATTGAGATCATTATTAATGTATACATACTCATCATTATACAGTGCACTGTGTTCATTATCAGTGTATAGATACTCAAAAACATTATACACAGTGGTGAGATCATTATTAGTGTATATAAACACTGCCATTATATAGGAAGTGTGAGCATTAACAGAGGATACGTGCTCATTAGCATTATACAATGAGATTATTATTAACGTGTGTAGATACTAAGTATAATTATAGCATGGAGTGATCATTATCAGTGCCTAGATACTCATTACCATTATACAGAATAGTGTGATCATTGCCAGTATATAGATACAAAATACTATTATACAGTGCAGTGTGATCATTATGTGTGCAGTATCATTATATAGTGTAGTGTGATCATTATCAGTGTATAGAATACTCAATATCATTATACAGGGTAGTGTGATCAATATCAGTGTTTAGAATACTCAGTATCCTTATACAGTGTAGTGTGATCATTATCAGTGAATAGATACTCATTACCATTATACAGAATAGTGTGATCAATGCCAGTATATAGATATAGTGTAGCGTGATCATTATCAGTGTCTAGAATACTCAGTACCATTATACAGCACAGTGTGCAATTATCAGATTATTGAGAATAAATATTATTATACAGAGCATAATGATCCTTTTCAGTGCTTAGACACTTAGTACTATCATACAGTGCAGTATAGTCAGCAGTATCATGTTGGTGCTTGCAGGTACTCACCAGGTGGAAGGAGTCTTTGTGACACTGCTCCAATGTCATGGGATGGAGTCCAAGATTGTTCCGTATGAGTCTCAGCTCTTCTTCATTACACAAGCCATGATGATCACACTGGTCAGAGAAAGCAACAGGCATCAGCAATGCAATCAATCCTTTGCCAGGTCTGCCTGCTGTGCCACTGTAAATCCCTGATCATCTTTTGGTATGCACAGCCCACAGGCGGCAATTGTATTGCATTTAGAAGCTGTTCATACTCATTAGTAGTATATAATGCAGGGCTGGGCTCAGCTACCTACTTGACTTTGGAATGCACCATGAATAGGGTGGGTGCTCTGTCAGATGCCAAGATAAGCAGAGCAAACAATAGAGGAGACTTAACCACACTGAGATCGGGGAAATATCTGACTGTGCCCTCTGCATCCTGCCACTTCCTTATGGCACAGACAAGTAGTATAACACATAGAAATGGAAAGAGGAAGTAGAGATAGCAGACTTAGGGGGTCACAGTTGTACAGAGAGGAGAACCCAGGAAGACGTTGTGATAAAGGGATCCTGGAGTTCAGTGGAATTGTTTCATTGATACAGTGAGAGTGGTCACCCAGGGATTGGACAGTTCCTGAGGGGACCTGGGTATGGGTGGCACTGTTGCAGTGAAGAGACCCAGAGTGGCACTGTGAAAGACAGATCACAAGGTGGAAATCTGATACAGTACACCCAGTGGTGGCACTGTAATAGAGATGATCAGTGTGTAGTAGGTAATTGAATGGTGTCAGAGGTGGCACTGTGAGTGAACTATCCCACAGATTGTACAGAGCGGAGCCAGCGGTGGCATTGTGATACAGTGCAGTCAGGGGTGTCAGGTGGTAGAGTGGGCCCAGAGTGGCAAGTGATAAAAAGATGCCAGCAGTGGCATTGTGAAAAAGTACATCTAGATGTGGCACTGTAGTAGGGCAGACCAATAGGTTTAAGGTAGTAGAGGACAACCAGTGGTGGAAAGGTGACAGAGGGCAGCCTGGGATGGCATTGTAATAGAGAAATCTCAGGGCATGATACTCACCATTTGCTTCCTAAGTTTTTCTGCTTGTAAAGTAATTTTTCGGCTCAACTCCAAGTTATCCTGCAAAAATCCTTGGCTTCCTGGTAGTCTTCCAGGTAGGGGGGCTGAAAGCACCCCCAGACTGAGACACAGGAGAAAGAGCACATCTGTGGGGAATGGGGACAGGGTCAGACCTTTATCAGCAGTGGACCTGTAGCTCTAGAGATCTAAGTCTTCTCTCTCTCTCTCTCCCCCATCTCTTTCCTCCCCCTTGCTCTCCCCCTTCTCTCTTACATTCTCTTTTTATCATACCCCCAGGACATCATACTTGACATTCCTCCAGCTTTCTAGAATCAAATCCAGCAGCTTCTTAACCCCATTCCCACCAGAGCACAGAGAGATAACCACTAGAACTCTGCCTATACTAAGCTCCCAACAACATGCCTTTTAACCCCTTCATCTCCCGCTAAACAATTTCTCATCCTACAATATTGTATCACTGTACTAATCTTGTTACTCATCTGTATTTGCCAGATCCCCCCAATCCAGGGATGGGCAACCTGAGACCCATCCAGCTGATAAGTATTATAACACCCATCATTCCTACCCAGCCAGTACCTACTTGTGGATGATGGGAATTGTAGTTCTCAACAGATGGAGAGCCTCATGTTGCCCACCCTTCCCCTAGACTAAACCTTCCAATACTTAGTGCACAGCCTCATGCCCCTGATCCAGAGCTCCTGTATCAGTTATGATACTCACCTGTGACTGATAACATCCCTTTGATAGTTTAGGTGGATTTTGGTATAGGGTACTGGTTGCAGAAGCCTGATCAAGGGGCTGAATGATCCATTCTGGGGCATCCTAAGGCTTTTATAGCATTTGACAATGGAATTGCCGCTGTGACGTAAGACTAGAGGTATTGAATGATTGCTTCATTACTGCAATAACAGTACAATGGAGTATATCTGTGACTAATTCCTCCTGTGGAATGAATTGTAGAAAACACACGTGTGTGTGTGTATTTGTGTTTATGTGTGTGTGTTTGAGTGTGTGGGTGTGGCTGTGTATGTCTGTGTGTGTGTGTGACACTATATGTGTGTGTGTGACACTATATATGTGTGTGCGTGTGTGTGTGGTGTCTGTATACTTTATATTTAAAATGGTGGTTCTCACACTATTATTAATGAGCTACTTAGACAATTTGCACCATTACCATTGGGGAGGTCAGCTGAGCAGGCACGTGCACACATAGACATGAAGGGGGGCTTGAGCACCTGCCCTTTTTGTCCAAAGTGCCCTTTTAACAAAAACAAAAGTTGCCTTGCTGCCAGCCCAACCCCCCCCACCGTCCAGTCAGGTCTGTTCCTCCTTCAGGACAGGCCTGTAGATGCTCCGCTCCCTCGTTAGCTCTTTAGTATTACAGAGCGCTGGGAGATGACATCATCTCCCAGCGCTCTGCATGAAGAGAAGACCGTGTGGGAGCTCCAGCAGCTATAGGTCTGTGCCAAAGGAGGCACATACAGACCTCTCCTGCCGCTGCACCACCAGGGAAGAGATAGGAAACGGACACTGGGGGGGGCAATGTGGAAATGATGGGGCAATATGGATCTGATCGGGGGCAAGATGGAGATGATGGCTATGTAGAGATGATGGGCAATGTATGTGAGGATAATTTGGAGCTGATGACAATATGGAGCTGATGGGGGGCAATATGGAGATGAAGGGGGAAATGTGAGGGTAAGTTGGAGCTGATTGGGCAATATGGAGCTGATGGGGCAATATGGAAATGATCGGGGCAATATGGAAATGATCGGGGCAATGTGAGGGTAAGTTGGAGCTGATGGGGCAATATGGAGCTGATGGGGCAATATAGAGATGATGGGGGCAACGTGGAGCTGATGGGAGGGCAACTTCGCTTCCCCCCGCCTCTCCCTTGACGTCAGCGTTCTTGCTGCAGCAGGGGAATCCGTTCATTGAATCAAGAGGAGGCTCTTCAGCAGAGCCAGAGCTCATTATAGAAGAAACGATCCTTCACTAAAACGGTCTTCTACGTGTGCTTGGTAAGTGAAGGATCTTGTCTTCCATAACGAGATCTCGGCTTTGCTGAAGAGCCTCCGCCGGTCCCGGGACTGGATTTCCCTGCTGCAGCAAATACAATGACGTCAGGAGAGAGCGAAGTTTAAAAGCGGCTATCTCGAAACCATAAAGCATTGAGAGATGCCACTGGTGGCATTTAATTCGTTTTTTAAAGGGATTCAATATAAGGGATAGTAATTTTGAAGTATTACTATCCCTTTAAATGAATGAGCATTTGGGGATATTTGATTTGGCACCGTTAGTACAGTTAGTACACTGCATAATTTCACTGGGAGAGGGAGGCAAAGCCATATGACCCCCAGACCAGCACCTCTGTCTATATGGAGGGGAGAAGTGTAGGGGCAGAAGTGCCCCCCCCCGGATGCCCATGCTCCTAAAGCATGAGCATAAAAATAATTTAATTCTGATTTCCTGTCCACATTGTTAGTACATGGAGACAAATAAAGTTTGTCATGAGCAATGATCTGAGTGAGGTCCGGTGGTCCTGCTTAGCAACTGTCATGTCTGTCTCCAGCCAGAACTACTGATCGTGTTACCTAATGAACAAAAGCATAACGGAAAATAAATAAGGGCCATTAGGACAGGCCACATTAATATAAGTGGGGTGGGAATTTAATATTAGGAGGTGTTCATTCTCCTTCAAAGGGATAATAACATATTTCAAAAAAATATATAGTAATATATGAGTTTGTATGTTCTCACTGTGTTTGCCTGGGTTTCCTCCGGGTACTCCGGTTTCCTCCCACACTCCAAAAAACATACTGATAGGTGAATTTAGATTGTGAGCCCCAATGGGGACAGGTACCAATATGAGTGTAAAGCGTTGCGGAATCTGTGTGCGCTATATAAATAAAGGATTATTATTATTATTATTATTTATCCTCCTGAGTAAAACAAGGGTACACCCACTACTGTGAGGTGTTGTATTCAAAAGTTATTGAAGCTCAAACTTGTTTTTTTTTAAGGTGCAATATCTTATTGGCCTGAAATGTTACAGTGGTGCTGTTGCTACACCAAACTATGGAGATTTATGATTAAAGGTATAGTAATACTTGAAGGAAACTTGAGGTCCAAGTCTTCTTTATGTTTTCAAACACACAGTGCTATATTTCACCTTTTACATGTTTGTAGTTCAAGCACAATTCAGTCGGAAAGGATCCCCCTCCCACCCCTTCTGGCCACTTGCCATTAGATCTGGAATCCAGTCGTGCGACCAGACGGATGCAGCGAGGGAGGATCTTCAGTCAGTAAGTATAAGGAAAACCCTGCCCCCCTTGACGAAGGAGGGCAGGGTTTTCCTTTTGCTTACTGAAGATTGTCCCTCACCACACTCCATCTGGACCAGACTGAGAGGCGGAGTGACACGGGGGAAAGGGGCAGAAAGGGGATTCTTTCCAATTGAATAACTCTTGAACTACAAACATGTAAGTGGTGAAATATACAGCCATAGCTGGGAACTCTCCGGATTTGCCCCAGACACTCCAGATTTGACTCTGCATTATCGGGTCACCGGGGCAGAATCTGATTCTCCAGGGTGTGGGCAGTTTCTTAAGAAACTCTACCAATTAGTGCTCCTTCCCTGTCAGTTCCACCCACTCCCCGCCCCCTTCTCCTCCTTCCCCAGCCTATTGCCTATATTTTAACACGTTTCTGAAGCCCTGCCCCAGTCACGATTAAGCCCCACCCCCTTTTTACGCAAATTGTGTAATTTGTCTCCCTCAATGCATCACACTTCCAGGGAGGCCAGAAGAAAAAGTTCCCAGGTATGTATAGAGCTATGTGTTTAGAAATATATGAAGAAGACTCAGACCTCAAGTTTGATTAAAGTATTACTATTCCTTTAAAGGGATAGTTTTGCCTGAAAATAATTTTATTTTATATTGTAGCCATTTAAAAAAAATGATGTAAGTCTTATATCCCAAACCTTTATGGTTTGGAAGATATTAGCAAGTAAAGTTCCCTTTTCCTGGCTGTTTTAGCCAAGTCTGCCCTCTAGTGGACAGATTCGGAATCCGGTCCACAGATCAGCAGGCAGCTATTTAGCAGTGCCGAGATCACGACCTTCAAAAAGAACTACTTCATTGGAATTGTCTACAAAGTGTGCCTGGATTGCAAGCACACTTTGTAGACCATTCCAATGAAGAAATTATTTTTAAAGATCATGATGCCGGCACTGCTGAAGAGACGCGGCTGGTCCGGGGACCGGATTCCAAATCTGTCCACTAGATGGCAGACTTGGCTAAAACAGTCAGGAAAAGGGAACTTTACTTTTATTATTATTAACTTTACTTGCTAATATCTCCAAAACCATAAAGGTTTGGGAGATAAGACATATCATTTTTAATGTTTTTTTTAAGTGCTACAATATAAAATAAAATTATGTTCAGGCAATACTATCCCTTTAACTGAACAGAGCTGTCTATAGACTGGTGTAGCAACAACTACAATGTATAATTTCAGGCCACTGCAATTCTAAATATTTCAAGTTTAAGTATCAATAACTTTTGAATAAAACACCTCATAGCCGTGAAAGTACATTTGATTTGCTCAGGAGGATAAACCCTACAATACAGATTTTTCTTTACTATCCCTTTAACCCTCTGAGTGCCAGAGGAGTACCCAACGCATTGCTTTGCAATGCATTGGGTACCCCTCTGACACTCAGCAGGTTAATATACACATCACCGCGTTTAGGGTTTAGATTGTATAAAGACACATAGATGTACACTCACACAGATTATTGAAAGACGTGCGCTGTCACATGAATGACACATAGTGATTTCTAGAAATGGCGTTTCTCTTCTTCCCGTCGGAAGTTTAAGCAGTCTGCTTGCTGAGTCACGATGTCCATTTGGAAAGGGTGGGATACCTGGCTCCGTGTCTGTCTTCCACTCCTCTCTCAAAACAGACACAGATAAACTGGCAGCAGATAAGGACCAATTGATCCATCACAACTGCCAATATTTACCACAAAGCACAGACTTCTTAAAAGAGAACTCACATCTCTTAAAGGGATAGTAATGTTTCATAATAAAAGCAGCTCTAATTAATCATCATAGTATTTGGACTTTAGAGAGTGTTATTTCAGTTCTGTCAGAGTTGTAGTTCAAGAGTAATTCAATGACAAAGTGTCCCCCTCCCGCCCCTTTTACTGATGAAACACTGCTCAGCCAGAGCAGAAGGGAGGTGCCCAGGTAGATTGCAGAGAGGGACAATCTTCAATTAAGATAAGGTAAAAACCTGAAAATCTTGTCAAGGGGGCCAGGGATTTCATTGTTCTGACAGGAATAAGAGTGTCCCCTTCTGTTATCTGTCTGGTCTATGGACTGCATTCCACATCTGAGAAGAGATGGTTTACACTAGGTAAAAGGGGCGGGAGGGGGAAACTTTGCTTGTGAATATCTCATAAACCATAAAGGTTTGAGAGATAAGACTTAAATCGTTCTTCATGTTTTTTTAATGCCTACAAAATAAACCAAGTTAAAACGAAGTATTACTATCCCTTTAATAACACCATACCTTACCATGGCCAGAAAATTCTAACAGCCCCTATGAATTTTGCTTTGGTGCCTTTGCTCAAGAGATATCATCTTCATTGACTCCTGGATGTAAAGTTCATGGAGGTGGACAGACAGTTGCTATGAGCCTACTTAACTTTTTAAGGACCAGAGGGGTAGACAAAGCGAGTATTATCCTGAATAAGTCCAGCATTTTTGAGAAATCCAACTCTTTCTGAGACACACAGGCATACCTCCCAAGTGTCCCACTTTAGGAGGGACAGTCCCTATTTTAGACCCAAATCCCTCTGTCCCTCTTTCGCACCCTGTTGTCCCTCTTTTTAGGAGATCAAACTGTATGGTTTGTATATAAGTGCATCACATTGCTCCACAGCAATAAAACTCACATTATTGTTTGTTTAAACGTCAGTATATGTGTGTATAAATTAGTCTGTGTACATAAAATACTTTGATCTTGTTATAAGTCATTTATTAGGTTACACAAGTAGGTGTCAATAGGTCATTAAATAGCCTAAAAATTCTCTCTAATGCCCTGCCCACCAGCCACACCCCCAGCAATACCCCCTAAGACACAAGTGTCCCTCTTTGGCAATTTGAAATGTAGGGAGGTATGCACAGGCAGGCATCTTGCTGTACCGGAATCTGTGCGCCTGAGCTGTCAGTCCCTTCCTGTGCATTAAGGTACAATGCAGCTCCTCCTTGAGAAAACCGGGATAAACATCTCAGGTGCACAGATGTCTCTTTGGTAAGATGTCTGCTCTGATGCCTGCCTGTTCATCTCGGAACGCGTTGGTTTTCTCAATAATGCTGGACTTAGCCTGGATAATATTAGCATGGATATGCATATTGTTATGTGCATAATGATTTGGGGGTAACTTTAACCCCTTAACGACCAGCCGATCGTCACAGCGACGAGACTTAAGGACCACGGAGCATTTGTTTTTCTTTTTCCGGTTCTGGACTCCCCGAATGGCGTGCATCCGCGGGGGGAGCCCGGAACTCCATGGCGGTCATAGTATGTCATGGGTCGTTCAGTCAGATCGAACCTTGACGTACTATGACCATCAAGGGTCGTTAAGGGGTTAATTAGTGTGATAGTTCCGCTTTAAGAAAGTTAAAATGACCATGTAAAGAGACCACAGGACCTCGGGCTCTGGTTACTACACATGCTCATTTTGACTTTTCAAGGACCACAGGGGTGAGCAATGTTTCTTCACAATGCTTTGCCTACCCCTACCCCTCTGGTCCTTAAAGGGATAGTAATGTTTAAATTTAAGTTTATTTAATATTGTAGGTATTAAAAAAAAAGTACAATGATGTAAGTCTTAACTCTCAGACCTTTATGATTTGAGAGATATAACTCTCTAAATTTTCCCCCTCCAGGCTGTTTCAGTGCTCTATGGGACAGCAACAGATTCCGGTCATTTGACTGGATGGCGTCTCTTCTGCAGAGCCGAAATCGCTCAATTTAGAAATAAATACTTCATTGAAAAGGTCTACAAAGTGTGCCTGGTTTGCAAGCTCGCTTTTTAGACAGTTCCACTGAAATATTTATCTCTAAATAGCACTATTTCAGCTCTGCAGAAGAGCCGCCAGCTGGTCCCGGGACCCAAATCTCCTGCTGTCAGCTTGTTGGCAGTCTTGTGTGAAATAGCCTGGAGCGAGGAACTTTAGTTATATCTCTCAAACCATAAAGGTTTGAGAGCTAAAACTTACATCGCTGTACTTATTTTTTAATGCCTACAATATTAAATAAACTTAAATTTAAACATTACTATCCCTTTAAAGTTTTAAGTAAAAGAAACTGCCAGCAACAGTCATGTCTGCTTCCATGGAGATGACATAGAGGACTGATTGAATATTGTTCTCTCTGTCCAAGGGCAGAATTCATAAATGTCATTGGGATTTTCTGACCATAGTAAGGTACAGTGTTATTAGAAGCTGTTAAATCTCCTTTAATTCATCTAGCACTCAGAAGTTGTATCCTTAGAATAGTCCTCTCTCTTGCTCTCAGTCTCTCTCTGTCTTTCTCTCCCCACTCTCTCTCCCACCTCCCCTCTGTTTCCACTTCTCTCTTGCGTCTGTTCCCAGGGCTGCAGTCGTGACTGTGCAGTTTGTTCTTCCTCTGCCAAGTTACATTTTTCTGGCATAGTCCTGCAATTAGAAGTATTCTGTTGCAGGTCACTTCCCAGGCTAAGTATGCAACCAGAGAGGGCAGACCTGGGGGTTTATGCAGCAAGGGATGATAAAGAGACATAACTGCTCCAGTGAAATCACTTCTCCGGTTCCTGTGTAGTTCTATGGAGTCAATGCTCTAAGACTTCTCCAACTTTGGAAATCTTAGTGCATAGGCTCTATAGAGTAACATAGGTAGGTATCACTGAAGAAGTTATCTCCACGTTATCACCTCTTTATCACATCTTTGTGCCTAAACCCCCTGGTCTTGGTTAGGTCCTGCTTAGCTGTGTCCTGCTCAAATCTTTTTTGAGATTTAAAGAAGCTAAAAGTGAAAAACGAGTCATGTAACTTTAAATCCTTGGATGATAAAGATGTCTTTATTGTGGTGGAACTTTGTGTTAGACCGGGATTCTTCCAGCGTTGGTTCATCAGTGAAAAATGCAATGAAGGATGTTTATCAGTCTGAGTTGCTGTAATAAACGACACGTTTATGCCATAAAACAGGAATGTTACATTATCGGAGCATGGCTGAGAGCTATACCTACCCTTTCTTATACACAGATGAGAGTTGGTACCATGTTAGCCATAGAAATACAAGCGGCAAATATAGTAGTTGATACCTATATTGGCTAATTAAGCAGATTTAGGATGCAAGCCCTCAAGACCTTACGTCTCTTCCTCAGGCATGTTAACATGAACACATGCACAAATACCCATTGCTGTGGCACAGAGCCGAACTTTTATACAAAACTCAGGAGCTCCAAACTAGCTGCAGATCTGTGGTTCCTCCGACAGGGCTCTGGAGTGTCAAGTGACCAATCCAGAGCTAGTAGACCAACCTGGGAGATTGGAACCATCCAGTCAAGGAACTGGAAAGAGGTGCAATCAGGAAGCTAAAGAGTTGCAAATCGGGAGCAAATTTTCCAGACAGCAGGCCAATCTCCTGTGCCTACCCCCCTTACTTGAATCTGCCAACAGTGGGCCAGATTTAAGTGGAGCACCACCCTTTCTTCCCTTCCTCACATGAATTGGACGACAAGCACAACAAAGCCCCCACCAGCAGACTGGCCCAATAGTGGGACTGTATCCCACAATCCAACTACATCAAGGGGACAGATAAGCATTTTTAAAGTTCCTATTGATTTAAACTGGTCTTTTAGTCCTTTGAATAGTAGAATAGTAGTCTGAAATTTCATTTTACCTTATGGTGCCTTTGGTTTGCTGCAGAATAGAACCTGTTTAGTCTCCTGACCTGCACCTAAAGATATTTATTAGTTCAATCTCACTCTTCTCCACTTAGGAAGGGTAGAGGAAGGGGTCCCAGCCTTCATTTTTAAGGCTGATATGGAGGATCCAGACCTCATATCAGTCTTTTCTTATTTTACTACCTTGACCAGTGTATGAATCAATATGAGACTGCCCCGAACCCACCCCACCACCACAGACGCCCATACTTATTTCATCAATACATTGCATATTAATATATTTTGGGAGGTTTTCACTTTAAAAAGTGGAGTGAACTTACCCCATATTGTTTAACTTAATTTGTTAAAGAAAGGAATGAAAGTGCCTTCCTTTTAATAAAAAGGGTAATTTGTGGTCTGGTGCCTCTGTTTAGATTTTGAACACTCTCCATACTGATCTGATCAGGATACACAGATGGGAATAATGCTTCCACCCCTATACATTTTTTAACACGATTAAACCCCTCACTGGTGGGCAGGCTGGAATGCCTTGCTTTCCATGTGTTCCTAGCTAGTTCAGCAATGGAGGGGTTAATGTAACTAGTATGGGATGCTAGTGTACCATATGTTTATTTTTGGGATATTAACCCCTTCTGATGCCACTTAATAACACATTGCAAAGCAATTTGTTCAGGGACATAATTACAGAGGGTACAGTTGCACTGAGACCTGGCATCCAAGAGGGTGCCATCTGCTCCGGGATCCAATAGATTCTACTTATGCTTCTTTGAAAATATTTTTGTGGTAGGAGGCCCAAAAAGCATTTGTACTGGGCCCTCAGATGACTAGTTACTCCACTGAATGTGTTGCAAGCTGTCTGGCATTAGAGTGTCAGTGCCGACATGGGAAGAAAATGATGCGATTCGCGTCATAAAAGGGGCGGGGTTTAGTCGCGGAGGGGGGGGCGGGACAAAAAAAAAACCCTGCAAAATGTCTCTAAGAGGGCGGGGAGTAGGAGGAACCGGGCGGGATGGAGCACAAGTGGGCAGAGTTTCTATTTAAACTCTGCCCACCCGATAATCCACACATTGCCCCGGAGACCCGGTAATTCAGTCTGAAATCCGGAGTCTCCGGGGCAAAACCGGAGAGTTCCCAGGTATGCTTATTTAACCTCCCCGTGGTGTTGTAATAACAGAATGTGTGCTTGCAGTGCTTTTATTGGCTCTTATTGATTGCATTTCAAATGCCAGATTCAGGATATGTACTAGCCATAATGGTTTGGCCAGAGTCACATAAAGGTTTTTGCCAGCTAAAATCTCCATTGAATTAAGTTTCCTGCTTCCTGTGAAGAAATGTGAACTAACCCTTTGAGTGCCCCAGAGGTATCCATTGCAGTGCAACGCAAAGTGCTGGATTTCTCTTTGGTGCTCAGAGGGTTAAAGAAAAATTAAACAGAGGTCAGTGAATACAGAGCCCGCAGATACAATGTAAAATATATTTAAATTAATATACTTCACTGATCCACGAAGGAAACTGAGTCGCTATGGTACATTTTCCCTTTTTCTAGAAATGATTACACTTGCGTATGTGGATAGAAATCGGAAACATTTTCAGAACATCTAGATATGTCAAATAAATTCAAAATGCGGTTTTGCCACAGGAACACTCATCTTCCTGTTTTCAATTAGTCATATGTATATGGTACAAATTTTCACTTGGTATAGCTTTACTCCCAGATCCAATATACAGAATGTGCTTCTTATATGTCTCACACTGCCTGGTACCATGCGTTTATCTAGGCATGAGATCTCTTGATGTTTATATGATCTCGCTCATGTTTTCCATATATTTCAATATTTAGAGTTTCTGGGGGAGGGGGGGTATGAATTTGCCTGTACAGCGCATTGTCTGTGCTTTGATTTTGGCTTCCTTCTCATATGCCTTCATATCGGGGTATGTACTGTGTCCGTAGATGGGAACTCTTAGGGTTTGGCTATGAGACTAAGAGTTTTAACACAGGTCTCAGAATGAAGGGCCAAATTCTCAGAGAGAGAGTCCAGTTCTATTATCTAATCTTCTCCAGTTAACTGCTTCTTTAAAGGGATAGTAATACTTAAGTATTACTAATCCCTATTAAAAATAAATGTATTGCCCCCAGTGTCATCTCTCAAACCTTTATGGTTTGAGAGATAATTGCTCCTAAAGTTGCCCTCTCCCTCCCCCTTCCCCGTAGTCAGCGTTCTAGCTGACTGCAGGGAAGCCTGTAGTACGACCATCAGGCGGCTCTCCAGTACAGCCAAGATCACGTTAATAAAAGAGAAAACTTTTGCTGAAATGGTCTTCTACGTGTGCTTGGTTTGCAAGCACACGTAGAAGACCGTTTTAGTGAGACATTACACCAATAACCCCCCCTATATTCGGTCTGTATATCAACTTTGATTTTAGAAATTTTCCTTTTCTCTTCCTTTTGTCAATTTTTGCTGCTTTGTTTAATCCCCATTAAAGATTTTAGATGAAATACTAATAAATGTCTGTTAACGGTACATGAGTGCCATAGATACAGGTTTCTTTTTTTGGGAGTCTTTCCTTCCAATTTTCCTTCTATAGATTGACATTAATGTCCTGTAGGCAGCATAATTTGATAGTAGTGGTGCGGACAAACGCTCTTGAAAAAAGAGAAATTTAAGTTTCCCAGAATTACTGTGGGTATTATATGCATAAAAGCAAAGAGAAGCAATTATGAGGCAAAAAACACAACAAAAAACAGAAAACCAAAACCAAACTTGTTTTGATGTATAAGGTTCACTTTAAAAGATGGTCTACCTCTCATCAGGTCTAATCATACCTGGGTACTCTCCGGATTTGCCCCAGACACTGTTTATTTTTTTTTAGCAGATAAAGTGGAACTTTCAGCTATTACTAAGTAGCCATGTATTCATTAAGTGCATGGTGACTAGTTGGAAATCCATGTCTTACCTTTAAAAAATCACAGATTCTAAAGAAATATTTGCCATTTTGAGACTGGAACCCAGGCAACAGCGCCGACATCTTGTCTACATGTCTGCCTATCGCACTAACCTGCCCGTCAGTGCCCAAACGGCAAAGATTTCTTTAGAATCTGAGATTTTGTAACAGTAAGGCATGGATTTCCAAGCTAGTCGCCATGTGCTTAATGAATGCATGGCGACTTAGTAGCTGAAATTTCTGTTTTAATTACTGGTCTCCGGGGACAGAAACTGATTCTCTGGTGGTGGTGAGTGAGTTTCTTATGAAGCTCTGCCCACTTCTCCTCCTTCCCACCCTGTCCTCCCACTTCCCTCCCATTTCTCCTCCTTCCCACCCTGTTCCTCCCACTTCCCTCCCACTTTTCCTCCTTCCAACCTGTTCCTCCCACTTCCCTCCCACTTCTCCTCCTTCCCACCTGTTCCTCCCACTTCCCTCCCACTTTTCCTCCTTCCAACCTGTTCCTCCCACTTCCCTCCCACTTCTCCTCCTTCCCACCCTATTCCTGCAACTTCCCTCCCACTTCTCCTCCTTCCCACCCTATTCCTGCCACTTCCCTCCCACTTCTCCTCCTTCCCACCCTGTTCCTCCCACTTCTCCTCCTTTCCACCCTATTCCTGCCACTTCCCTCCCACTTCTCCTCCTTCCCACCCTGTTCCTCCCACTTCCCACCCACTTTACATCACAGTTGTTAAGCTCCACCCATTTACGCCCCAAAACATGTTATTTTAATCCCCTAGCTGCACCACATGAGCTTCCTCCAGGGTCTCTAGAAGACAAAGGCCGGAATGCATGAAATGTGTGCAATTTCTATTTCCAGTGTGGAAATCACTAGCTAATAAGTTTGTGCATTATGTTGTTGAATTGCATATAAAAAAAAATCTAAATTAGCGAATAGCCGTGCATATTTTTTGTGGGAATGGTCATGTGGGAGGATTAACGAATCTGGCTGAGTGAAATGGTGAATGCATCTAATGCAGGAAGTTCTACTGCGCACTATTTTATACATCTGTGTAGCTAATTTGTATGTGCCATTCAAAAAGCGGCCAGTATATGGCTTGCCTTTAGAGTGTGTGCATATATCTTGCCTTCCCCCCAAAGTTCCCAAGTATGGGTCTAATGTGTTCATTTTAATCCTCTAAGTGCTTTTTAATGTGTTGTGTACCCCTCTGTCACTCAAAGGGTTAATGTGAAAGCGTGGTCAGCACTTTAGCCTGCACTGGAGGCTGGGAAGGGGGAACACTGTACTTGTGGTTCTTTGACTACAAGTGGACATGTGCAAGATTGAAACGTTTCATACAGTAAAATATAATTTTGTTAAATTCATACCTCTAAACATTTCAAATTGCCAAAGAGGGACACTTGTGTTTTAGGGGGGGTGTTGCTGTGGGCGTGGCTGGTGGGCGGGGCATTACCAATAATTTTTAGGCTATTTCACGACCTATTGACACCTCCTTGTGTAACCTAATAAATTACTTATAAAAAGATCAGTGTTTTATTTACACAGACTAATTTATAAACACAAATACTAACATTTAAACAAACATTAAAGTGAGTTTTATTGCTGTGGAGCAGTGTGATGCACTTATATATACACCACACAGTCTGATCTCCTAAAAAGAGGGTCATCAAGGTGGGAAAGAGGGACAGAGGGATTTGGGTCTAAAAGAGGGACTGTCCCTCCTAAAAAGGGACTCTTGGGAGGTATGTAAATTTCTAGTACATAGTCCCACTTATGAAAAAAAAATATCATATGGGGGCTCAAGCCCCAGTTCTTATGTTTAGTGACCCATAACTCATCTTGCCAGACAGAGCATGTAATGCTGTAATCATGCTCTGATCTTCATAAAGGTAACACAATGCAATTGGGCTACATAGCACAGAAGAAAAGGGGAGAAATTATGGGGCAAACCAAATACACCATGGGGAACATACCTAGGAACTCTCCAGATCTAACCCGCAGACTCCGTTTTTTGCAGGTAATTACCAGATCTCTAGGGACAGAACCTGATTCTCCGGTGGTGTGGAGTTTCTTATGAAACTCCACCTACCTCTCCTCCTTCCCAGCCTGTTCTTTCCTCTTTCTGTCCACTTCTCCTCCTTCCCAGCCTGTTCCTTCTTCTTCCTGTCCACTTCTCCTCCTTCCCAGCCTGTTCCTTCCTCTTCCTGTCCACTTCTCCTCCTTCCCAGCCTGTTCCTTCTTCTTCCTGTCCACTTCTCCTCCTTCCCAGCCTGTTCCTTCCTCTTCCTGTCCACTTCTCCTCCTTCCCAGCCTGTTCCTTCTTCTTCCTGTCCACTTCTCCTCCTTCCCAGCTGGTTCCTTCCTCTTTCTGTCCACTTCTCCTCCTTCCCAGCCTGTTGCTTCTTCTTTCTGTCCACTTCTCCTCCTTCCCAGCCTATTCCTTCCTCTTCCTGTCCACTTCTCCTCCTTCCCAGCCGGTTCCTTCCTCTTTCGTTCCACTTCTCCTCCTTCCCAGCCTGTTCCTTCTTCTTCCTGTCCACTTCTCCTCCTTCCTAGCCTGTTCCTTCCTCTTCCTGTCCACTTCTCCTCCTTCCCAGCCAGTTCCTTCCTCTTTCTGTCCACTTCTCCTCCTTCCCAGCCTGTTCCTTCTTCTTCCTGTCCACTTCTCCTCCTTCCCAGCTGGTTCCTTCCTCTTTCTGTCCACTTCTCCTCCTTCCCAGCCTGTTCCTTCTTCTTCCTGTCCACTTCTCCTCCTTCCCAGCCTGTTCCTTCCTCTTCCTGTCCACTTCTCCTCCTTCCCAGCCTGTTCCTTCCTCTTCCTGTCCACTTCTCCTCCTTCCCAGCCGGTTCCTTCCTCTTTCTGTCCACTTCTCCTCCTTCCCAGCCTGTTCCTTCTTCTTCCTGTCCACTCCTCCTCCTTCCCACCTGTTCTGGCCAGTTCCTAACACATTTCCTTAAGGCCCTCCCTCATAAGACACACCAGTACATCTAGGGTGACTACATTTCCATTCTGCCATTCAGGGACAGTGTAGAGATGAGACAGTAGAGAACTTGTCCTTGGCTCTGGTGCAGCTATGTGGGAGGGGTCACTAGAGGGAGAACTGCCCATTAACATCTGTGACAGAAACCTGTTGCAGGCTACAAGAAAATGCTTTGCAATGCGTTGCATACCCCTCTGGCACTCAAAGGGTTAAACTGTTATAAATGTTGAATAAAACAACTGACAGCAGTTAGATTGGCTTTGTTTTACTCAGCAGAAAAGGTTCTATAACATATTTTGATAAAAAAAAAAGTTTACTGTGCCTTTAAACTTATATTCAACATTATTTTCTGTTTATCCCAAATGACACAATCCTTGTTCCTTTTTGTGTACCGCATATATCAATAATGATGATCTTATAAAATAAATACGTACTTTTATGCTATTATCACAAAGAGAGGGAGACTGAATCATCTCAAGGGGCACATATGTGGCCCTCAAGTCCATCTAAGGGCTGTTACATTATGGTTAAAAATCTAAAGGGGGTTGAAAAAAGTAGAAAAACTCCCTCAATGTTAGAGAGACCTCCAAGGCATTGCTTTGAAGGGCATCCTTTCAAAATGTTGCACTCATAAGAGTGTGCGACATGAAGTCGCTATAATCAAGTCGCCGGCTTAAAAATCGCCACATCAGAATCTCGCCCAACTCAAAAGGACAATATTCTTATGCTGCAGTGTAAAACGTTGCCTCTATCCACTGGCCGCACTGCTGCATACCTTAAGCTGTGCCAAGCATATGCTTATGGATGGCCCCTTACTTGAGCGAAATTAAAGTCCTGGCAAGATCCTTCTGAGGATGCGTTGGTTGGGTTGCTTGATCCTCTGGGCCGCTATGTGTGTTTGAGCATGTCCCTAATTGCCAGTCCGAGTGCAGCCTCCGATCGCTCGTAGGCATGGGGTTCTCTTGATAGCTCAATATATTTCGGCACTCTATGGCGCCTTCATCTGGTGCAAATTTGCCTTTGATGCATGACTTTCAATACTTTCATGTAAGGGGCCATCCATAAGCATATGTATAAGCTTATCAGTGCATGGAGGTCGGAGGCACAGCTTAGCCCTTTGAGTTCCAGGCGGGTTCAGAACTCATTGCAAAGCAATGCGTTCCTTACCCCGCTGGCACTTAAAGGGTTAAGGAATGCGGCATTGTGGACTGGCAGTCAGGGACAGGATCAAACACAGAGGCCCAGAGGATCGAGCAACCCAACCAACGCATCCTCAGAAGGATCTCGCCAGGACTTTCAAGTAAGGGACCATCCATAAGCATGTTTGGCAGAGTTTAAGGTATGCGGCAGTGTGGCCAGTGGATGGAGGCAACATTTTACGCTGCAGCATAAGAATCTCGCCCTTTTGATTCAGGAGAGATTCTGATGTGGAGCTTTGAAGATGGCGACCTGGTTATAGCGCCTTCATGTCGCACGCACTTATACATGCAGCATTTCAAAAGTGAACCACTTTTTAGGGGGTTATAGTTGCCCAGAAACCCCTCTTTCACTATACTTCCCCCTATCGTATCAAGGAGAGACAAGCCTTTACAATACTGACAAGCAAACAGATTAATTAAAGGGCCACTTACGTGGCCCCAAAGTTATACTAAGGACTGTGCATTACGGTCAAAAGATTGAAAGGTTTGAAAAAACAGATTATCCAATGAATTATTTATGCAAAGAGCTGAGGTAAGAACAAGAGGCCATCCATTAAGACTAGAGGAAAGGCGCTTTCGACTAAAACAAAGGCAGGGATTCTTTACAGTAAGGGCAGTAAGGCTATGGAATTCTTTGCCTCGGGATGTTGTGCTTGCAGATAATGCAACTGCATTCAAAAAAGCAATGCATGCCTATCTAGCGCAGAACAATACTGAGAATTATGACAGTTGGCTTCAAAGCAGATAGGATATTGATCCGGGGAGCTATTTGACTACCAATTGGAGTCAGGAAGGAATAATTTACCCCCCACACACACACACACACTTGAGACTAGATTGGAAATGGCTCCAGAGGGCTCTTTTAGCCTTCCTCTGGATCAACAGGAGTGTTTTTGGCATGGGCTGGACTTGATGGACGCATGTCTTTTTTCAGCCTTATCTACTTTGTTACTATGTAACCCCTTGGATTCTAAAGACATCTCCAACACATTGCTTCACAGTGAGATGGAGACATCTTTAGCATCCAAGGGGTAAAGGTGAAATAATGTTAGTGTAAAGGGAGCTATGCCTGCCGGCAAAAGAAAGGATGCCTCTGAGGAACAAATGTTCATACTAGGAAACTCTCCGGATCTGCCTCGGAGACTTCAGTTTTAAGAATGAGTTATCGGGTCACAAGGAGTCAGAGGTTCATTTTTATACCTGGGAACTCTCCGAATCTGCCCCGGAGACTCCGGTTTTTGCAGTGAATTACTGGGTCTCCAGGGACAGAAGTTTATTCTCCAGTGGTGGTGAGTTAAGAAACGTTGCCATTCCTCCTCCTTCCCACATTGCTGTGTCTACTTTATGATACAGTATATTAGTCCCCACCTCCACTCTCAGTTAAACCCACCCCTTTGTGAAGCGAATCGAGTCATTTATATCCCCCAGCGGCACCACAACAGCCCCCTCCGGGGACTCTAGAAGCCAAAGTTCCGCCCACTCTCACCCTCTCACCTCCCCATCTATTTAATGTAAATCCCACCTCTGAGCCCATCAACTCTGGGTCACCTCAATTAAGCCCCTTCGACATTATGACGTGAATAGCATCATCTGGACACTCCCATCCCCAATCCTCTGTTTTTCTCCATGTGCCATGGAGGAGAAATTCACCGATATGCACATGTGGCCTCCATATTGCCCGCCACTGCTTTAAAGGGATAATAATACTTTATTATTACTATTGCCCATATTGTAGAGATTAGCAAAATAATTTAATAGCCCCCAGGTTCATCTCTCAAACCTTTATGGGTTGAGAGATAACCGAAGGCAAAGATCCCCCTACCTCCCCCTTCCCTGAAGTCAGCGTTGTGCTGACTGCAGGGATATCCAGTCTGACTTTCATCATGCGGCTCTGCAGCAGAGCCACGATCGCGTTAGTGAAAAATAATTATTTCACTGAAACAGTCTTCTACATGTGCTTGCAAACCACATGCAAACCGTGAAATAATTATTTTTCACTAAGTGATTTCGGCTCAGCTGCAGAGCCACGAGCCTGTCGTACGACAGACATCCCCTGCAGTCAGTACAACACTGACTGCAGGGAAGGGGGAGGGAGGTGGGAGGGAGGTGGGAACTTTGCCTTCAGTTATCTCTCAAACCATAAAGATTTGAGAGATGAACCTGGGGGCTATTAAGTTAATTTGCTAATATCTACAATATGGGGGATAGTAATAATAAAATATTACTATCCCTTTAACATCACAATAGGGAGAGGTTTATTGCGGTTGTTGTACATATGTTTATTACAGGGGTGGGTAACCTTCAGCCCCCCAATAAAATGACAGGTAGAGGATGAAGGCAAGCTAAGCATGATGTGAATTTAACTCAACAACATATGGAGGATTCCAGGATGCCCACCCCTGCTCTAGGCACAGGAAGCTATAATAGAACTTGGATAACAAATGTAGCAAAAAAATACTGGTATTCTTATTGTATGATTTTTATTTTTTGGAAACTCCTTTCTAGAAATCTTGGGTTTACCCCTGAACGCTTTTGATACGTAAACCTGTAGTAGTCTGACGTAGGTAGGAAGATCTAGGGGAGAGACACAGATAACCCCTTACTGGGCATGTTACGACTCCTGTCTTCTTGGATGCAGTGTAAGCCACAGTCAGTTGCGTGTTCTGTCAATTAAAGGGGCAGTGCCTCTGAAGGGGGAAAAATGACTGACTTTCGTAATAGATGGAGCATTCAGGTCTTATTCTTAATGCTCCCGAGTGACACCACAATCTAGAAAAAAAATGTGCACTTGGTTTATATTTCCATCCTCTTTGAATTTCTCTGGGTCTGTTAAATTGAGGTAATCTCCTACTCCTATCTACTTTTCCTCTAAATTACCCTCTTATACCAACATAACTACGTTTCCTCAGAGAACTATTATGTACACACATACCCTGAGAGGAATATGTGGGGATTTAGGTGCTGGCATCAGTTACAGGGTTGCCAACAGTGTCAATTTACTGGCAGAGAAAAAATTCCTAAAATTGTAAGGTGTCTGTAAAAAAAATAAAATTATGTGATGTCATTAACCCTTTGAGTGCCAGAGGGGGTAATTCAACACATTTGTTTTGTTACCCAGCGGGCTGTATGCACTATAGTAAGTGAAGAAATTCTAGCCCAAATCAACTGTATCATAGTGGACAATGCAAAATTGCCAAATTCGCATTAATTTAACCCCTTGGGTGCAAGGAAGGAATACAAATCATGGCGTTACAATGGATTGGATAACTCCATGGCACTCAAGAAAGGGTTAAATGTGGTAGGTCTTAAAAGGTGTCAGTAAAACGACTTGCCTGTAATTTTTATTTTTTTTTTTCAAGTATTGACAGTAAATAAAAACTTTATCAGAGCCTGACAACCCTGATCACTAAATTAAAGCGGAACTACCACCCAATAATAAGATAGTATCACATTATTGCCCATCTGGCGACTAGATGCTCAGTAGCGCTAGTCGCCAGAATTCTTACCGGATTAAAGAGAAATCTCTACTCTTCATGGACTGACAGTAAGACGGAGCGCGGACATCTTGCTCTAGTGACGTCTGCGCGCCTGCGCTGTCAGTCCCTTTTGGAGCCGGCTCCTAGCAACTCTTCCTAGACCCGGCTAGGACTGACAGCGCAGGAGCGTGGACATCAATAGGGCAAGATGTCCTCTCTCCGTCTTGCTGTCAGTCCATGAAGAATAGAGATTTCTTTTTAATCCGGTAAGAATTCTGGCAACTAAAGCTACTGAGCAGCTAGTCACCAGATGGGCAGTGATGTGATGCTATCTTATTATTGGGTGGTAGTTCCGCTTGAAAGGGATAGTAATGTCCCAGAAACATTTTTTTGCATTTTGTAGAAATTAAAAAGTTGGATTGAATGCAAAAAAACATGAGCTAGATTCTATTGCAGGTGCTAAATGTTAATACCCATTTTATTAAACATTTTCCTATTGAACTCTATGGAGAAAACTGGAGATAAAAGCAGAGATAAAATTAGCACCTGTAATAGAATCTAGCCCCATATCTCTCAAACCCCTTGGTTTGAGAGATATATGCATTAAAAGTTTGACGTTTCCTGTTGTCAGCTGTAAAGCTGTCAGCAGGAGATCCGTGTCAGCAGACACGGAGGCTCTTCAGCAGAGCCGCAATCGTGTTTTTAAAAAAGAATGACTGCGTTGGAATAGTCTACCAAGTGTGCCTGGTTTGTGGCTGACACGGAGGCTCTTCAGCAGAGCCGCAATCGCGTTTTTAAAAAAGAATGACCGCATTGGAATGGTCTACCAAGTGCCCCTGGTTTGCAAGCACACTTGGTAGACCATTCCAGTGCAATCATTCTTTTTTAAAAATGAAATTGCGGCTCTGCTGAACAGCCTCCGTGTCGACCGACACAGATCTCCTGCGGACAGCTTACAGCTGACAGTAGGCAATGTCAAACTTTTCATGCAGATATCTCTTAGACCAAGTGGTTTGAGAGATACTTTTTTTGCATTCAATCCAGCTTTTTAATTTCTAAAAAATGCAAAAATATGTTTCTGGGACATTACTATCCCTTTAAGATAGATTGAAAACAAGGGGCTGGATTCAAATGCTGTTTTTTTTTTTTTTTTTTTTTACTTTCTCTGGATCAACAGGGGTGTTTTTGGCATGGGCTGGACTTGATGGACATGTCTTTTTTTCAGCCTCATCAACTATGTTACTATGTAGGAGGCTTAAGGATAAAAATAAAACACTAGTCTGTTTTAGCTTCTTACCTTAACCCTTTCAGTGCCAGAGCGGTATCCAATGCGTGCATTGGATACCTTTCTGGCACTCCAAACGGTTAACATGTCATTGTATTTTGTCCTAGAAGTCACTGTCTGAACAAACTATGTATTCATTATTTCATTTCAATCCATTGGATGCTAGAGATGTCTGTATGGCATTGCAATACATTTAAAGAGATAGTAAAGTCTGTTTTTATGAAAATCTAATATTGTAGCGATTACAATAATAAACTAACCGATATAAGTTCCATCTCTCAGACCTTTATGGTTTGAGAGAGATATGAAGATAAAGTTCCCCCCTCCCTCCCCTATCTCTGACGCCACCTGTAAAGCTGTCAGCAGGAGATTCTTGTCGCGTGACCAGACGGAGGCTCTTCAGCCGAACCGAAATAGCACAATCTAAAAACAAATACTTCATTGGTTTGCAGGCACACTTTGTAGACCGTTCCAATTAAAGGGATAGTAATACTTAAAATTTAAAAAAATATATGTTGTAGGGTTTATCCCCCTGAGTAAAACAAGAGTACTCCACTGCTGAAAGGTGTTTCATTCAAAAGTTATTAATTTTCAAAGTTGAATTTTTTAGGTGCAATATCACAGTGGCCTAAAATTGTACAGTGGCGCTGTTGCTACACCATCCTATGGAGATTTATGGTCCTGGGACCAGAACTGTCCATAGGATCGTGTAGCAACAGTGCCACTGTACAATTTCAGGCCACTGTGATATTGCACCTACAAAAAATCAGCTTTGAAAATTAATAACTTTTGAATGAAACACCTTTCAGCAGTGGGAGTAGTCTTGTTTTACTCAGGGGGATAAACCCTGCAACATATTTTTTTTTTTTACATTTTAAGTATTACTATCCCTTCAAGTACTTGTTTGTAGATACCACTATTTCGGCTCTGCTGAAGAGCCTCCGTCTGGTCCTGGTACCAGGAAATCCTGCAACTGGCTTTACAGGTCATGTCAGAGAAAGGGGAGGGGGAACTTTATGTTCGTATCTCTCTCAAACCATTAAGGTCTGAGAGATGGAACTAATATCAGTTTGTTTATTTTTGTAATAGCTACAATATTAGATTTACATAACAACACACTTTACTATCCCTTTAAGACCTCTCTCCCTCAAGGCTATAGTGCAATGTTTACTGCAGACCTCCACAAGCAGAACTAAATATAGTGAAGCTCTTTATGTATAGCCTAGCTAATTGTCAGCCCTTATAGTCAACAGTAAAGCCAGTGTTATTGCTAGGTACTGAATGACAGGGCTTAGGCCACACATCTCTTGCTTAAAGGGATAGTATATTCGCATAAAAAGTAGGTTCTAAATCGTAGCTGCACTAAAAAAACTTTCAATGTGCTTAATCCTTTCTCTCAAACCATTATGGTTTGAGAGATGTAATAAAATAAAGACCTCTGCTCCCTCCATCTTCTCATGCATCCGCTGTACAGCAGACGTCATGAAATCCTGCTTCCGGGACCAGACGGCGGCTCTTCAGGAGCGCTGTCATCTAGATATGTAAGTATAATTACTTCATCGGAATGGTCCACAATGTGTGCTTGCAAGCCAGGCACATGTTGTAGACCATACCGATGAAGTAATTATACCTAGATGACAGCACTTCGGAAGAGCAGTCTACAGTCAGGCGACTGGATTCTGACTCTGACAGCTTTATAGCTCGTCAGGCAGAAAGGGGAGGGAACGGAGGACTTTATTTTCTTATTTCTCTCAAACCATAACGGTTTGAGAGAAAGGATTAAGCACACTGAATGTTTTTTTTAGTGCAGCTACGATTTAGAACATCCTTTTTATGGGACTATACTATCCCTTTACAACACCGTGTCTTGTTGCCAGCTTGAGGCATGTAATGATGCTACTCTTCCTATGGCCCCTTTTATATGCATGACATCAACATGGCTCTGGTGCGTTGGTTGTGCCACCATTATGAACATACTTGGGAATTTCCAAAATGAGCTGACCATGATATCTTGTCAATATTAACCCTTAAATTCTCCATAACATGGATACTCTGTGATAAAGTTGCAGAGAAACAGATCTGAACATTGACCTATGGGGCTGCCAGCACGTCTTTCATAAGAGTTACATTTGGAGATTGCAATGCTCATCCCAAACCTCCAATGACTGGGCGACTCAAGAAGTCTTCAGCCAATGTCTCGTGGGCATACCATGAACCAATCCCACTCTGTGATGGGTAGGATGACCACATGTCCCAGATTGCCCAGGACAGTCCCTGATTTGAAATGTGTGTCCCATGTCCCTGGCAGCCCCCTTCAGGGACAATACAATGCCCTGAATGAAGACTCCAGAGCACAGTGTTCTAAACACTAAGAGAACTGCCCATTGTCTACTGTGACAGGAAGTGATGCCTCTGCTGGGCTACAAGAAAGTGGCTTCCAGACAGAGCTCTAAACTCTAGAAAGTGGCCTGAGCCTTGATCCTGACATCAAACAGGAGCTGCAGTGCAATGCTAGTCTAAGGCTTTGGGTGCGATGTACATTTTCTTGTAGCCTGCAGTATGTATCACTTTCTGTCACAGATCTTAATGGTCAGTTCTCCCTCTAGCGGTTAGAACTCTGTGGTGCACCAGAGAAAGAGAGGGTTGTGCGCTGATGAGCAGTGATGTGTAGTGACCACTCCCACATACAGTAGCTACACCAGAGCCAGGACAAGTTCTCTACTGTCTCATCTCTACACTGTCCCTGAATGGAAATGTGGTCACCCTAGTGATGGGACTATTGGGGGAACACAGGAGGTGAGTAATGAGCTGAGGCAATAGCTATGTAGCAGGAAGCTGTTCTATATCTGTTCCAGATGAAAAAGCCCACTTAGTAATGGTGCAATTGTACTGTACAGTGCACTAATAATGCATTAAGTTGACCTAAGCCCCAGTTTTTTGGGGAACCTAGCAACTCTACTGAGTGAAGCTGTCATTTCCTTATATACATCCAAGCTAACTGTGAGCTCCTGCATACAGGGATTTCCCTGCATCCTGTGTCTTGCTTAAGAGGATCTGTGATTATTCAGCTTAGTGAGGCATTTGCATTACCCAATTAAAGTCTATTAAGGTGACTTTTCCAGAAGCAATTGTATTGTGTGTGCATGTTCTTTCCTTTAATTACAGGAATTTCCGGTTTGAGCTGGCTTTTGCTTTTTTGAAGACCTTCCTGTGGCTGGTGGGTATCAGTGGAATGTACAGATTTGAAAGGTTAATGACTTTTCCTCTGTTTAGCCAATTGGATAGTCAGATATATTGGTGTGTGATTCTATCAGCACTGCTGCAGCATTAAATCACTGGGACTGGGATATTCCAATTCCCCACAGACAATGCACTGGGGAACATAGAACTATGCAGGGTTGCCAACCTCGACAAAATACTTTTACCATTACTTTTTTTTTTTTTTTTTTTTAAAGGATGCATTGCAATATTTTACGGAGTACCAGTAAATAAACTGGGGAAATTTTGGGGCAAACCAACTTAAACACAGGGGACAGCCAAAAATCCTTGTTTTAATTTGGTCAACAATACACTGCAAAGCAATGTACCAGGAATATCCCTGGTATTCAAAGGGTTAAAAGACCCATTCACGTCAATATATAGTATATTCTGTAATTCTTTTCTTATTGGATACTAGTTGAAGAGCCTGTTACACGAGCCACTGCCAGCCCGTTGCATTGTAATTATGCTCAGTAGAGACTGCCCGTGCCGCGACTGATACCGCTCTGTATCAGCCTTGTCACGGGCAGTCTCTACTGCGCATCACTGCGTCGTTACAGACTTTCTAGCGAATTATTATATAAGATAACAATGGTAGTCTCACTCTGATGTTCAAAAGTTATTATAGCTCAAGCTATTAAGCTTCCAGAGGTGCAAATTTTTATATATATTTGTTTCTTCTGGATCTACAAAAGAGAAACTCGATGGCCTTTTTTCAAACCTCATCAACGTAGATTCCGCAACAATAGAATATGGACTGCAGAGGTCAAATTAAAAAGAATAATGCAGATTGTTACAGAACGGTGCAAAATGGTTGTTAATAGCTCACCTGAGAAGCTTGGAGGCAAAGGGAACTACCAAGATAGGGCTGTTGCTGTCAAGGGATGACTTATTTTGGATGTTTGCAGTTACAACTTGTTTCAGAGAAGATGGATGGAAATATTACAATGCATACAGAATACATGTATATTGATAGGTTACGGTTGGGGTTATCGACGCAGGGAACAGAAGCTGTGATGATGAATTTTATTGGGTAAGTATTGAGCTGACGAACCTGAAACTTAGATATAGGGGTAAAGGAATAGACTATAGAATTAATTGTGAAAGCATATTTAACATGTGAGGGCTGATGAGCTATTATGCCTTATTTTTAATCAATCAAGGGATGCCAGACAATCAGGAGAAAATTAAAGACACACCAACACCTAAATGATCTATACAACACACTAGGTTTTGTAAACATGATCTGTTTGTATTCCAAAACTCATCTTATATATGCTCCCCAGGAACTCGCATTACTGCATTTCCAAGGTGTCCATTAAAATAGCAATATTGGTGGATATATCAGTAGTGATAGTGCTTTAATGTCTGTTAATGAGCCTGGGATAAGAGATCAGCCTTTCTGAATAGAAAAAGCAGTAGGTACTAATCTCAATACCTTAACAGCATTAGCTCAGCCCCATCAGTTAACCAACATAAGACAGTCTACACCTGCATTAAAATGTTTAGGATTTAATTTTAGGGGTCCAATGTAAAATATCTCGGTTTTACAGATACTAAGCCAAACATGCATAATATTTGAAGTGATATAACCCACTTTCATATTTTTTTTTTTTTGTGTGTGTGTGTGTGTGTGTGTGTTTTCATTTAATCAGAGGCTCAGCCCTGTTGAACCATGCTCTTGAGATGCAGACAAGGGGATTTCATATAACCGCAAAAAACATTTTTTTTTTTTTTTTTGTCCATTCAAAAGGGAGTTCATTTACACATACTCTCAGGAAAGTAAATCCTGGCCTGCTACTGGAAGATTGGGAATGGCACTCTCAATCAGAAGGGTAAGGTATATGGGAGAGAAGCACTTTTCTTATAGAGCGAAAAGTTCCATAACAATAAGTCATGTTACATCCCAATTAATTCCATCAGAGTTGGTGTCTTGAAAATAACAAAGCTATCCCCTTCTCCGCTTTAGCCAAGAAACTGGATATTTCTCCTAGTTAACTTCTCGCTCCTTGTTTCCTTCTTCCTCTCTCCCCCTTAAAGTGGATCTATCACCTCTTTACAAGTTATGCTCATTAGGTAGATTACTTAGCGAATCAGGTTAAAAATAAATAAATGTTTTAAAGTTATTTGGTAAACTGCTCTTGCTGCCCTGCCTCTGCTCCCGTCCCTCTACTCAGCATCCTCCAATGACGGAGGTGCTCTGTTAGTAAACTGAAGCAGTCTCATTGGCTAGATATCGATCTCTGCCAATGATATCACTCCAGCTTACTAACAGAACGCCTCAGTCATCAGAGGATTCTGGGTAGAGAGACAGGAGCAGAGGCAGGGCAGCAAACTGCAGCAAAAGCAGATTACCCAGAAGTAGGATGAAGGGCACTCTTTAAACCTTAATTTTCACGCAAATAACGTTTTTTTTTTTTTTTCTTTTTAAATAATGTTTTAAACTTATTCGCCAAGTAATCTACCTAATGAGCATAACTTGGAAAGAGGTACTAGATCTGCTTTAAAGGAGCAGTAAACTTTTTTAATGAAAACACATTTTATAGATCTTTTCCTGCTGAATAAAACAAGGTCACTCCCACTGCTGTCAGATGTTTTATTCAAAATTTATAGCAGATCAAATAGCCAGGAAGTGAATTCACTATGTTTACTTCCTGATAGTTCTAACTGACAGGAAGTGACAGGCAGTTTCTATCACATTCTATGGAGAACTGTATATCACTGACTTTCTTGACTTTCCTCTCCATTATAATGTAACAGGAAAAACTAATTAGAATTTGACCACTAGAGGTCACTGCTAATGTAGAAAAACATGGGTTTAAACTGTAATAACTCTGGAAATATAAATCTCTTGGCAGTGGGAGTACCTATAATTTATATTTTTTCATAAAAAAAGTTTACTGCTCCTTTAAGTCCCATTGCTCTCTGAGCAGGAGTCCACTCCTGCTTTGTATACTCCCTAGAATAGAGTTTCATTTATCATTTATTACATCTTATGATATTAATTTTGTAAAGGAACTACGTGCTAAATGTTTTTTGGAAGTTCTCTTCTAATATGTTTCCTCACTCCTTTCCCTTCCTTCCTCTTTTTTTTTTTTACATCCTTAAAACCCCTAATAGAAAAAAACAAAACAAAACAAAACACATGCTCCAAAGTTAGAATTAAATGGATAGTAATGTTTCACAAAAAAAAGCAGCTCCAATTAATCTTCATAGTATTTGGGCTGTCGAGAGTGTTACTTTAACTCTTTGAGTGCCAGATGGGTACAGAATGCATTCCTTTGCAATGTGTTCTGTACCCCTCTGACACTCAAAGGGTTAATACTGTCCGGGTTGTAGTTCAAGAGTAACTGAATGATAAAGTATCCCCTCCCGCCCCTTTTACGGATGTAACACTGCTCAATGTGACAATGTTCACGGAGCATAAGGAAAAACCTGTCAAGGGGGGGCAAGGTTTTCTTTATGCTCACAGTAAGAAGATGTCTCTTGCTGTGAGCTGTCTGGTCAAGAGACCAGATTCCACATCTGAAGGGAGGTGGCTTACACTAGGTAAAAGGGGCGGGAGGAGGATACTTTATCATTCAATTACTCTCGAACTACAACTCTGATAGCACTGAAATAACACTCTCCATGGCCCAAATACTATGAAGATTAATTAGGGCTGCTGTTTTTGTGAAACATTAATATCACTTTACGTTCAAAATGACCCATAGATCATGACAGGCCAGCCGATATATGGTTTAGTACAGGGGTGTCCAGATGATTTTCTTGAGGGCTAGACTGAGAAGAGAGCAATTGAATGGAGGGCCGGATCTTAGTAAATAATGCGTTATCAAAAATTATTCATCAGCAAATAATTCGAGTTTACAGACCATTGTGTGAAATCCATAGCTATCCTAAAATGCAACCTTTTGATTGTCAGAGAGGTATCTAAACACATTGGATTGCAATGAGTTGGACAAGTCTTGGGCACTCAAAGAGTTAAATGCCTGCTTCATTGCTAAAGCTTGACTAAGGAATATTCATTTTCTTGGGAACGGGGGAGGAGGGGTGTAACTATGGGCCCAGGGCCTAAATTTGAATGTGCCAGGTTTCCTTAACCCTTTGAGTGCCAGAGGGGTGCGCAACGCATTGCAAAGCAATGCATTGCGTACCCCTCTGGCACTCATAGGGTTAACCCTCTAAGTGCAAGAGGGGTACGCAACAAATTGCTTTGCAATGTGTTGCATACCCACTGGCACTCAAATGGTTAATACAGTCCCTAAGACTATACACAGTATGTTCTTTCTCAGTGTAGCACAAAGTAAAGAGGAGCAATTCTGGGCCAAACCAGGCTTTGCTTCTCTTTTTCTAAGTACACATACACTACAATTGGAGTGATCAGGAAAAACCAACACTGTTGTACTAAATTTGCAGACATATTCATTGTTTCTGAATGGTATTTTAGTATATAAAACGTAGCTCATTTCCACAATATTGCGGCTTAAACTGTAACTGTATTTATTACCCCAAATCAAATGTTCCACATTTTGCCAACTTCCACAAATACTGTGGGGAGATGCTGCTCCCTGCTGGTCACACTGAAAATTACACAGAAGCTCACCTCTATATTTTTAAGGTTTTATTTTGACGTTTCTAACGACTTCTCATCCCACCAATTTTCTACTCCTCTCTGCATTGTCTCTCCCTCCCAAATAAGATAATCTGTTACAACAAGGACATCTGCAAATTTGCTGGAATATTCTTCAGAACCAGAGACCAGTCATACAAGCTTTGTTATAAGAAAGTCAATCAGTACTATCTAATGTATTCTGTTTCTGAGGAATAAGCTTTAAAGGGATAGTAATACTTTAATATTACTAATCCCCATAGTGTAGCTATTTAAAAATAATTCAATTGCCCCCAGTGTCATCTCTTAAACCTTTATGGTTTGAGAGAAAGCTGTAAGCAAAGTTCCCCCCTCCCTCCCCCTTCCCTGAAGTCAGCGTTGTACTGACTGCAGGGGAAGTCTGTCATATGACAAGCTTGCAGCTCTACAGCTGAGCCGAGATTGCGTTAATAAAAAATATTTATTTCACTGAAACGGTCTTCTACGTGTGTATGGTTTGCAAGCACACGTAGAAGATCGTTTCAGTGAAATAATTATTTTTTACTAACTCGATCGCGGCTCTACGGCAGAGCCGCCTGATGAAAATAAAACCGGATATCCCTGCAGTCAGTACAACGCTGACTTCAGGGAAGGGGGAAACTTTGCTTACGGTCATCTCTCAAACCAAAAAGGTTTGAGAGATGACCCTGGGGGCAACTGAATTCTTCTTGAACTAGCTACACGATGGGGATTAGTAAAATTAAAGTATTACTATCCCTTTAAAAAAAGCATCTGGCTTAACCCCTTCAGTACCTCTCTGGCACGCAATGACCCCACCTCTTAAAGGGGAACTTTCACACCAATTAAAATGAATATGCATACAATCCTCAATTTCCATGTGTCATAAACCTGTATTTTTTTTTTCTTAAATCTCACTCTGGACAGAGAAATCTGTCTTTGTACAATAAACTGAAACTAGCTCCTTGCTTTACCGCATGGCTTATTAGTTCCCCCCGTCACTGCTTTAATCCAGCCCACGGAAGCACAGCTCTGCTTTCAAAGAGAGCAAACAAAAAGGGTCAGTATTTGTAACGCCCATTAACATGGACGTCTACTGCCACATAAGCAAGATGGCTGCACTCTCCCTTCTGAAGCATTGCAAGGAACACTGTATTTTAGAAACATGGGGGAAAAATCATTATGATTAAACTCTATACGGGATATATGTAAAGATATATGCAAAGAGGGGGTTTTAGGGAAGGTGAGAATTTGGCTTTAAATAATGAGTAACCTTTTTTAAATGCGAAAATATTATAGGGCTTTTTCTTTTGAGTAAAACAAAAAGTAGACTCCTGCTGCTGATTTTTTTTTTTTTCCGTTTCAAAAGTTATTACAAATCTCCAACAGTGAGAGTAGCCTTGTCTTGGGAGTTGCTGGTTTTCTTTTAACAATTAGCTCCATCATAGGTCTTTTCATTAAGATTACAGGGATAGTATTGGTTAATTTTAAGTTGATTTAATATTGTAGACATTAAAAAAAAGGTTAACATCTATGTAAGTCTTATCTCTCAAACCTTTATGGTTTGAGAGATATAACTTGCTAAAGTTACCTTTTCCTGGCTGTTTTACTCAAGTCTGCCATCTAGCTGACAGCTGCAGATTCCAGTCATTTGGCCAGACAGAGGCTCTTCAGCAGAGCTGAAATCACACCATTTAGAAATAAATACTTCATTGGAATGGTCTACAAAGTGTGCTTACAAGCCAGGCACACTTTGTAGACTGTTCCAAATTAAGTACTTATCATTAGATATCGTTATATCAGCGCTGCTGAAGAGCCACATCTGGTCTCGCGACCAGAATCTGCTTCTGACAGCTTTACAGCTCGTCAAGCAGAAAGGGGAGGGATCAGAGAACTTTATTTTCCTATATCTCTCAAACCAGAATGGTTTGTGAGATACGAATAAGTGCAAGTACTCTCTTTTAATTGTATCCACCATATAGTTAATACTTTTTTTCTGACAATACTATCCCTTTAAGAGCTCATTAACTAAGCAATTGCATTAAAGACATCTGAAAAAAAATCGACATTTAAAACCTAATAAGATTAAGAAGTCAGACAGCACTGCAACTGCAGAAAGAGCTGGGTCTATACAGAACCAATCTGGTTTACAAACAGCCTTTAATGGAGAACTAAAAAGCAAAATAATGTGTTCTCTGCTACTCGGACCTTAAAACGCATCTGGTGTGCTAATGCACTTGCAACTGTAAAATAAAGAGTATTTGGGTACTGCGATGAATTGGCATTAGCAAGGTAATGGAGGAGATGACATCTTATGTGATAAACTGTAGCTTTCTTGGGATTTGTGACATCATTCGCCAATTGAACAGGCTGAGTAAACCCTATAAAGAGACATGCAGGCCCCTATGTTCAACCAACCGCATCATAGTGGGAATGGGGGATAAAAATTCCAACTTATTTAAATCGGCTTTCAACCCCTTAAATGCTAAACAGACCTCCACGGCATTAGTTTGCATTGCTATATACACCTCTCTAACATTCAAGGGGTTAAATGCACCATTTAAATCAATGGGAATTTTTATTTGTTCTCTACAGTGCAGTGTGGAATATAGGACCTTAGGACAAGTAATGGATAGGGGTGGATGTCATGAACAGGGCAGACATACATCAGTCTCTGTGATAGGATGGACTCCAACCAATCACAGTGTTATACTGACCCAGACACCTCTGAGCTTTCAACTAGACAGACATGCGGATGAGGCTTTATCAGAAAACTGTGTATGGAGGAGGAGTGAGAAGTAGCAGTCACAAAGATGGGTAAAACCAAAAACCCAATAATATAAACAAAGAAAAAATGGTGCTTAAGGTAGAGGTCAGGGGAACCCATCATCATCATCTTCTGCCATTTCTTTAGCAAATTCTAAATCTTGCTGCTCCCTCTCACGACGTTCCTATTGGGAAACAAATACAACACTTACAAAAACCATTTCAGCAAAGCAACAAGCATAAGGAAACTTTTGGCTTTATAGCTGTTGGAAAGACCAGAGGGACGATCGGAATTATAATCCGCAACAGCTGGACTTTTCATATGTTAAGTATGCTTTTCAGTGACATTCATATGCTAATGCAGCTCTGTGCAGTACCAGATTTCCAGTTTCTCTTTTCCCAGAAACAAAAAAGTGTGAATATCGCCTAAACTATACATCTTTTGGGATTTTGGTCAACATGACACATAGGCACTTTCAAATTAAAGGGATAGTAATACTTAAAATGTAAAAAAAAATATGTTGTAGGGTTTATCCCCCTGAGTAAAACCAGAGTACTCCCACTGCTGAAAGGTGTTTCATTCAAAAGTTATTAATTTTCAAAGTTGAATTTTTTAGGTGCAATATCACAGTGGCCTGAAATTGTACAGTGGCGATGTTGCTACACGATCCTATGAACAAGCTCTGGTCCCGGGACCATAAATCTCCATAGGATGGTGTAGCAACAGCGCCACTGTACAATATCAGGCCACTGTGATATTGCACCTAACAAAATTCAACTTTGAAAATTAATAGCTTTTGAATGAAACACCTTTCAGCAGTGAGATTACTCTTGTTTTACTCAAGGGGATAAACCCTACAACATATTTTTTTTTTTTACATTTTAAGTATTACTATCCCTTTCAGCTTTCAAATGTGTAAGGAAAATTCAAGGCAATAGGTCCACCTTAACCATTTTAATGAAGTTTACAGTGCGTGACTTACCCTTCTAGCCCTCAAAGTGTTAAAACATTCTAAAAATAAATATTAGCATGTTTGAGTTACACATGTGTTTTCCAGCTCTATGGTCTTTAAAGAAGCAGTAAAAGTTTTTTATGAAAAAAATATATATTGTAGGGATTTTCCTACTGAATAAAATAAGGGTACTCCCACTGCCAAGAGATTTATATTTCTAGAGTTATTACAGTTTAAACCCATGTTTTTTTACATTAGTAGTGCCCTCTAGTGGTCAAATTCTAATTAGATTTTCTGTTAGATTCTAACGGAGAGGGAAGTTAGGAAAGTCAAACATACAGTTCTCCACAGAATGTGACAGAAACTTCCTGTCAGTTAGAACTATCAGGAACACAGTAAATTCACTTCCTGGTTATTTGAACTATCAATTTTGAATAAAAAATCTGACAGCAGTGGGAGTGACCTTGTTTTGTTCAGCGGGAAATGATCTATAAAATGTGTTTCCGTAATAAAAAAAAACAAAAAAAAAAAAAAAAAAACTTCACTGCTCCTTTAAATGATGAGCCAATTAAGAAATGTGTTGCCTGAGAGCAATGCTGTATATGCTTCCTTGCCATTAACTCTCTCTGTCTTTGACACACCCCTCCAAACAGTTCAAAAAGCCAATGGCTCTCCAGTCATATTCAGATGTCCCAGTTCTCACCTCTGCAGACTCCAGGTCTTTGTTGTAGGATTTTGGGGGGAATCTCATAGCCTGAAGGAGAAGAGAAGAAATGTGGTTTCAGTGGATAAGATGTAAGCATAGAACTGATATTAGATGCAGATAAATAGCACAAGGTAAAGTTTGAGTTGGCAATGACCACAGCTGGATTTACTAACAGACAGCTGCCTTGGGCACATACGAATTCTAAGTGACTCCTCAGCTGTGCAGGCCACTTTATTGCAATGAGTTGGAGACCTCTCTAGCATTCAAGGAATTAAAAGTCCCATTCAAATCAATGGGAACTGACTGAAGTCATCCCAACCCCATGGTGCAGTTGGTTTGCTTCAGAATTACATTTATTTAGCTTGTAGAATATGACATCTTGTCCGTGTTGGGCAAGCTATATGAACTACTGCCATCCACAGCAATCTCAAGATTCTTCTTGGAGCATCTTCCTGAATGGGCAAACTGCACCTAGCTAGATGATCAGCAACTTAGTATTTAAGATTTTGTTTTCAACAAGCTATTGCACATTTTTGCACTGAATTACATTTCAAGCAGATTCAGGGAAAAATTAATGAAATATTGAAAAAAGAAGGGCCCAACCCATGTTCCAGGCACTCACTTATATCCTCTTGCTTCCCCTTAACTTACCTTGACTGACATGTTGTGTATGTCCAGACAGAAGGAAATGCGCTGGTGGAAGGCCAGCTGGGGCTCTCTAGTGGAGTAGATATCAGTCATCTCTTTGGACTGGACATAGCCTTTCTCATGATTAATGCTGGCCTCAATAACACCATCACGGATAGCCTGTAACACAAAAGGGAGGGATCTGTTAAACAGAGAACGCAACCACAATAGCGATAAAATGTTTAATCCCTTAAGGACCCTTGATGATCCTGGCATGTCATCGGTTGGCGAGCCATAAGGGCACATGATGTGCCAGGACCATCATGGAATTCAGGGCTCCCAACCTGAAATAATAATAATTAAGGGGGGAAAAAAAAAAAAAAAAGAAAAAAAAAAAAAAAAAAGGTCCGTGGTCCTTACGTGCCTGCCACATGCTTGCACGGAAGGTCCTTAAGGGGTTAAAATAATAAGGGTTATTTGGAACAGGATATGTTATAGGGGTTACATGGAGCAATATGAGGTGTTACAGGGAGGGATTACATGGAGCAAAATGAGGAGTTATAGGGAGGAGTTATATGGAGAAATGGGAAGATTTATAGGGAGGAGTTATACTGTGTGTTAGATGGAACAATAGGAGGCGCTATAGGGTGAGGGTTATATGGAGAAGCAAGGGCATTTTTTAATACTTGCTGATAAATCCTTTTCTCTTAGTCCACTGGGAAACACGGGTACCATGGAGTAAAAGATCATCCACAAGGAGGCAGGGCACTTAAAACTCAAAGTAAAACAGTAACTTCTCCATTTCCCATGCCCTACTTTACCTCCTCAGACTCCATCTAGAGGCTAGTTAACATATAGCAAAACAGGGTAAACTAAATGGGAAACAATTTGGGGAATCCTCATTAGTGGAAGGTTAAGGAATACCAATAAGACTTCACAGCAGTGTGACTGAGCTGCTGCAAGTGCAAATAGAGTACTATCCAGCATAAAAAAGGTATAGATGACTGATGCAAATATAAATCCTTGGTTAGGCCTCATCTAAAATATGGAGTACAGTTTTGGGCACCAGATGTTAGAAAATACATATCTGAACTGGAAAAAGTGCAGAGATGTGCAACAAAACTGATAAAGGGATTGAAAGATCTGAGTTATAAAGAGAGACTGGTCAAACTGGGTTTATTTACATTACAGAAGAGACGTCTAAGGTGCAATGTGATTACCAGTTACATATATATTCAAGGTCAAGAACTATCCAATGATCTATTTACTCAAAGAGCTGAGCCAAAAACAAGAGGTCATCCATTAAGACTAGTGGAAAGGCAATTTTGACTAAAACAAAGGCAGGGATTTTGTTTACAATTAGGGCAGTAAAGCTATGGCATTCTTAGCCTTGGGATCTTGTGCTTGCAGATACTGTAACTGCTTTCAGAAAAGCAATGGATATCTATCTAGCACAGAACAATATTGAGAATTATGACACTTGGCTTCAAAGCAGATAGGTTGTTGATCCAAGGAACTGACTGCCATTGGGAATCAGGAAGGAATTTTTTTTACCCCCTTGAGGCTTAATTGGAATTGGCTTTAATTTTTTTTTCATTCCTCTGGATCAACAGGGTTGAATTGGCATGGGCTGGACTTTATGGACAACTGTCTTTTATCAGCCTCATCAACTATGAAAGTAAAGTGTTTCAGGACAAAGAAGCCAACAAATGCCAAGGCATCCTGGCCCCCCAACAGCAAATAAATTCTCAGTGCAAGATGCCCTGTGTCCAAAAGGACTAAAAGAAAAGGATATACGGATATAAAGTACTACAAGCTCATTTTCTCTTTGGTACAGTGGGAGGAGAGGGAAAGTGACCATGCTAAAGTGGATGCAAATGCAAAGCAAGCGAGAAAATTAATCAAAATTGTCGCTTGCAAACCGTGTCAGCTGAAGCAAGCACTTTAACTTTGTAGAATTTGATGAAAGTTTGGACAAAAGACCTGGAGGGTGCTTTGCAAATCTGATCTGCTGAAGCTTGGTGTTTTACAACCCAGAAAGGGGTCATGGACAATAACTCTAAAAGGAACTGGTGAGTATGTATGATGGTCTTTACAGTCCACTCAATACTTGAGGCTAAGGTAGCCTTTGATGTGGGTCTACACTTTCTAGAGTCTTCTGGAATGACAAAGTATCGTGACTTCAGAATAGTTTTTAAGGCGCCTAACCACATCTAAAGAATGTAATTGTTCTTTTCTGTAGGAGGTATGACAACTAAACCAAATCTAAATTAAAAGACCAACAAGAGCAAGGATTGGGACTCAGGAACAGTGTACAATACTACTTTCAGGGCTCAAAATTTTCACTCGCCACTAGCCAATGGCGAGTTAAAATTTAGCCCTGGCGAGTAGAAATTCAGCCCTGGTGGGTATGTTTTGTCTTGCATTGGCGAGTAACTTTTCAGGTCTGGCTAGTAGCAAAGGACTTCAAATTTTAAGCCCTGCTACTTTATCTTGATTAAAAAAAAAAAAAAAAAAAAAAAAAAAAAAGGGATCTGCAAAACAGAGCACTAAGCTCCAGAACTCTTCTAGCAGAAGAAATAGCAGTGAAGAGGAGGGGGGGGGGGAAACAAAAAAAAAACAAAACAAAAAAAAACACTCTTGCAAGTTAGGTATTTGAGAGACAAGTTAAAATGCATGCTCAGTTTTTGACCCTGAAAAACTCCTTGGTTGCTTTAGCAGTATGTCTGGTGGGGGTCAATGTCCTGTTGCACTTTGTTGGATCTACGCAGATTGTTTTATACACGTCAACATTCATCCTGCTGCTGCCAGTCAGTAGTCACATCACTAATAAAGACAAGTAAGCCAGTTACAGTAACAGCTATACATGCCCGAGCCATAATACTACCTCCACCATGTTTCACAGATGAGGTGGGATGCTTTGGATTATGCAAAATTCCTTTCTTTCTCCATACTGTCCTCCTTCAATCACCCTGAGACAGGTTAATCTTCCTCTCATCTGTCCATAAGACTTTGCTCTAGAACTCTACAGGTTTTTTGTTTTTTTTTTGTATGTAGTTTTTAATCAAACTGTAGTCTGCTTTCTGTTCTCGAGGTTTACAATTGGTTTGCATCTTGTGGTAAACCCTTTGAGGGTATATTGGTGTAGACATCTCTTTATCATACTCTGACATTGCTATGCCTATATCCTGGAGGATCTATTTAACAGGTGCAAACTGCAAAAATGCTTGTCAGCCACTACAGTGGACTTATGTAGTCTACCTAGGCACACACCTGGCCAAGAAACAGCTGGGTAAGCCAATTGACCAATTATGTTTGGTACCCTAAATGTAGGTACTATGTGTAAAAAGGGCTGTAATTCCTACATGGTTCAAAGTTTATGTACACACCCTCAAATTTAAATTAAAAAAAAAAAAAAAAAAAAAAAAAAAGACAGTCTACACTTTATCTTCTTAGCCATTGTTTTCATTTCAAATCCAATGAGGTGGTATACAGAACCAAAAGAACAAAAGTTTGATAATTTACTCCACAGTCAAAAGAAGAGAGCTTGACCATGCCAAAACCCCATAACGAACAGAGAGATTGACCGAACAAGAGATGACAAAGTCCCTCCCCATGATTGTACGATGCACAGCAATGGTGCATGACACTGAAGAGTGGGAACACAATCATATCCTGAAATGTCAGAAGCAATGAAAAAAGGTAGTCTGAGTGAAAGGAAAGCAATGTAATATGTAAGTAATTGCCTGTTTGTTTAAATAAGAGGAAATTTTGATCCATGCGGCACAATAAGTGCAAAAATCAGACTCCGTCATCTTAAGTGCCAAATACGGGTATTACAGGCAATATGATAAGCATACAGTGTCATGTCATATGCATCTAAATTACATGAGAGAGGAATAAAAAGGATATCAGTCTCCCACATATCCACAGGTTACTCACTGATACACCACCAGGGATGGAAGAGAAAGAGCTCAGATAATCAGAGGAAGCCTTGTCCTGACTGGTCAAGGCATGTGTAGGTTCCAGTCTTCAGACATAACCTGTGTATCAGGGTGCTTTTGGTATGTTTATATGGAGCTTTCACTCATTGGACAGTTACCAGAGCTGCAGTCTGGCTGTCTCTTGTCACCCTGCAGGAGATGACAAAGACCTAATAATTCATAATAAAATAAAATAAACAACATCTCCAGAGGATGACCTATCACAATCTCCAATCATGGATACAAACTAGCCTCAAGGTGGAGAGCGAGGAGTTATGGTTTTAGTTTGACTTAAAGGGATAGTAACACTTCGTTTTAACTTTATTTTATTTTGTAGGCATTAAAAAAACATGAAGAATGATATAAGTCTTATCTCTCAAACCTTTATGGTTTATGAGATATTCACAAGCAAAGTTCCCCTCCCCGCCCCTTTTTCCTAGTGTAAGCCATCTCTTCTCAGATGTGAGTCTGGTTGTATGACAGTACAGATAACAGAAGGGGACAATTTTCTTTGTATGAAAACAATGAAAGCCCTTCCCCCCTTGAAAAGTTTTTCAGCTTTTTCCATTATCTTAATTGAAGATTGTCCCTCTCTGCAGTCTACCTGGGCATCTCCCTTCTTATCTGGTTGAACAGGGGGGGGATACTTTGTTTGTGAATATCTCTTAAACCATAAAGGTTTCAGAGATAAGACTTATATCATTCTTCATGTTTTTTTAATGCCTACAAAATAAAATAAAGTTAAAATGAAGTATTACTATCCCTTTAACTGTTTAATTGCATTGCCTCCAGATGGAGAATCATTTACCCAATGGTCCCTATGCCCCCCTGCTGGATGTAACTGAAAGGATGAGTTACAGGGAGAAGATATAAAACACGAGGAGTAGTTACACCGAGAGTTATACTGGGAAAGAGAAGTTACAGGAAGGGGAATACATGGATCAATAGGAGGCAGTATATGGAGAAGTGGAGTCACTGTAAACAGTACAAGAGTGAAGAGTTGTAGAAATATGCACATGGAACAACAACGGGTAAATGAAAATGATCAAGTGACCTGTACCCTCTTATTTTGCTTAAACTCACTTTGGCCACTATGAACTCAGCATCCTCAGGGCTGTCCAGTTGCAGCTTCTGAGCTATATCAGGCAGCGAGATCCTGGAGTATGAGAGGCTGATCATGCGCACACCTACAGCAAAAAGAGGAACCATGTTAGATCACAGGGCATAGAACAAGTAATCCGTTAAACTAGATTCTAGAACAGGGCTGTCCAAGTTCAGTCCTCAAGGGCCGCCGGCAGACTAGGATTTTCGGATTTCCCTGCTTAACCCTTTGAGCGCCAGAGGGGTACGGAATGCATTGCTTTGCAATGTATTCTGTACCCCTCTGACACTCAAAGGGTTAAACACCTTAACGACCCATGATGGTCCCGGACCGTCATGGCTTGTTATACCCTTAAGGACCCATGACGGTAATGGACCGTCATGGAATTCCAGGCTCCCCGCGCAGCTGCACACCATTCAGGGAGTCTGGAATCGGATTGTGGGGGAAAAAAAAAAAAAAAAAGAAAAAAAAAAAAGAAAAAAGAAAGATGCTCCGTGGTTTTTAAGTGACCACCGCTTGCGTGCGCGGTCGGTGCTTAAGGGGTTAAGGACCAGTGACGTGCCAGGACTGTCACTGGCAGATTTGCGTTATGGATCGGTATCAGTCAGGCACCTCATGGAATTCTGGGAAGGCAGCGTGGCTGCACACCGTTCTGCCATCCCAGAATCCACTGCAAAAAACAAAATTGCAATGGTCCTTAATGGCTGCTCCCAGAAGGAACAGGCGGTTGTTAAGGGGTTAAACACAGGTGAGTCAGTCAAAATGAATGAGCCACTGTAACTCACCAGTGCCTAATCAGGGAAATCTTTACATCATGGCCTGTTGGTGGCCCCTGAGGACTGAACTTGGACAGCCCTATTCTAGACAGTAACATGGACTCCAAATAATCCAGGTTAAAGGGACAAGATTTAAAAACAAGATACATTTAAACCTTTAAGGACCAGCGGTCCCAGGGTGTGTGGTCCTTTAAGGACCAGATAGGGAAGTTCGACGTGCCACCCCCACGTGACTGATCATGTGTGCCAGCATGTCGAACGAGGGACTGAAAGAGATCGATCCGGTCTTGGAACGATCAACGTCAGTCCCCAGAACCTTAAGTGACGGTCCAGGTACGGTCCAGGTACGTCACCGGACGTGAAGGGGTTAAACGAACGGTAAATCTTGAGAAGGGTCTATGAAAACTCATGGAGGTGGATGGATTAAATTCTGCGCAGGTATTTATATATGGGAAAGTTATTAAGATTATTTGAATTTGGACTGCTTCGTATTCTACAAATGGTAATATGGAAGTTAGAAAGAACTGCTTTTGCTCTGCTCTCTGTTAATTTCTCAATTCTTCTAACTGTTCGATGCTTATCATAGAGCACGGGGAAGTTATGGAGCTGCCTTTTCTATGACCTCGATATTTTAGTGTGCTGTTTCATACCCTGCAAATGAAAATGTGGTAATTATGAAGCCTCATTTTTCACACACAACTTTTTTTTTTTTTAATGAGGATACTTAGTTAAATTTTGGTGATTCTTTTGTGGGGTTCCCCCCCCCCCCCATTCTGTCCCTTCTCTCATGGAGCACTACCGTACACTGTCACATGCTCTAGCAGTTCTGGCATGAGTTGCTTAAACAATGTCATTGCCTGTATCCATCCCTTACCTGTCTTGATGACGTTGTGTCGCAAACGGATGATTAGCGTGTATGTTCCATCTGTCTGAAACTTCTCGCAGAACTGATCCAGGACCTGATTGAACTTGGCCAAGTTACCAGTTCGAACAGCTATGAAAAGCAATAAGGGGGATTATAAGGAGGTGTGGTATGGAAAAATAACTGGCACGTGACAGGTATGACAAATAGATAAACAGAAAGTGATGGGAAGCTGGCAGAGAGAGTAAACAAAAGGAAAGTCCGAGTGTCAAATCCTTTCTTAAAAATAAATAAAGTTTGATTTAGTATAAATAAAAACAGTGGGGGTTTCGTTACGTGTTTTTGGCCAAAGGCATAGAAAGCCTGCTTTTCCCATCAAGACAACCCAGATTCAGGCAAGTCCCTATCTGTCTACAAACATGTATTTAGTAT